>PVIU01023992.1:0-26280 GCA_004026605.1 Ondatra zibethicus | reverse complement strand
AAAGAAGCAAAAAATATCAAATGGAAAAAAGAAAGCATATTCAACAAGTGGTGCTGGCATAACTGGATATCAACATGTAGACAAATGAAAGTAGACCCCTATCTATCACCATGTACAAAACTCAAATCCAAATGGATCAAAGACCTCAACATAAAGCCAGCCACACTGAACCTTATAGAAGAGAAAGTGGGAAGTACGCATGAACGCATTGGCACAGGGAACCACTTCCTAAATAGAACCCCAGCAGCACAGACACTGAGAGAAACAATTAATAAATGGGACCTCCTGAAACTGAAAAGCTTCTGTAAAGCAAAAGACACAGTCAACAAGATAAAGCGACAGCCTACAGAATGGGAAAAGATCTTCACTAATCCCACATCAGACAGAGGTCTGATCTCCAAAATATACAAGGAACTCAAGAAATTGGACACCAAAAAATAATCCAATAAAAAAATGGAGCACAGACCTAAACAGAGAACTCTCAACAGAAAAATCTAAAATGGCTGAAAGACACTTAAGGAAATGTTCAACATCCTTAGTCATCAGAGAAATGCAAATCAAAACAACTCTGAGATTCCATCTTACACCTGTAAGAATGGCCAAAATCAAACACACTGATGACAACTTATGCTGGAGAGGCTGTGGAGAAAAGGGAACACTTCTGCATTGCTGGTGGGAATGCAAGCTGGTACAACCCCTATGGATGTCAGTTTGGCGATTTCTCAGAAAATTAGGAAACAACCTTCCTCAAGACCCAGTAATAGCACTTTTGGGTATATATCCAAAAGATGCTCAATCGTGCCACAAGGACATGTGCTCAACTATGTTCACAGAGGCTTTGTTTGTCATAGCCAGAAACTGGAAACAACCTAAATGCCCCTTGATCGAAGAATGGATAAAAAAAAATGTGGTACATTTACACAATGGAGTACTACATAGCAGAAAAAAATAAGGACAGCCTGAATTTTGCAGGAAAATGGATGGAACTAGAAAGCATTATTTTGAGTGAGGTAACCCAGACACAGAAAGACAATTATCACATGTACTCAATCATAGGTGGTTTTTAAACATAAGGCAAAGAAAACCATCTTACAAACCACAATCCCAGAGAATTTAGACCACAATACGGACACTAAGAGAGACCTACATAGATCTAATCTATGTGGGAAGTAGGGGGTGGGGGAGTGGGGGGGTGTTAAATCTAAACGTTGGGCGCCAGATGAAACCCTAAGTCATAAAACAATCCCACACCAGTTTGGAATTGTGATTAACAAAAATGGTTATTTATTTAAAGGGAAAAAACTTACAGATCACTGTCCCAGACAACAGCCCTCTGCACGATCAGGAACAAAGTCTAACAGCTGAAAGCCGGAAGCAAGAGAGAGAGCACGCGGCTGCTGCTGCTTTCTTAAAACTAAAGAGACCACGCCCCAGTGGGCTGGTATCTTAAAGGCTATTGGCTGAAGGAGCGGAATGAGCTCCCACAGCACTTATTGGCATTGATTTGCTGTCTTTACCTTTTTTGCAATATTTACTCATGAAAAGGTGACCATTACAACTGAGGGAAAATTCCCAACGGTGTAAATATAGCTCAATATCTGTGATCAAGTCTACCGTCTTATTTAAAATCAGTAATTATTAACGTTCTGCGGCAAACTTGGGTGTTGGAATATCCTTATTTCTAAACTTAAAATAAATACACCATTTACAACATTTTAAAGATAGAGTAAAATGTGTAAATACTGTCAGGTCCAAAGCTTTCCTTCCCCCAAGATGGCAGTGCTGGTGACACGTCCTAAACAGGACTTTGGCCAGGTAAACAGAAGGGCTGTTAGTGGTAGACAAGCCTCAAAGTTCCTGTTCTCTAGAAAAGCAGATATCTTAAAGGCTTTTGTTCACCAGAAGCTACCACAAAGTGCACCAGTTTGTCCAGAAGCCTCCCTATGCCCTTTTGGGTGTGGGCCATCATGAGGAGGAAGGACACTCCTCCACTGATCTCTCTGACACGTCTTTAAGTCCACCTGGGGACATCCCAAATTAAAATTCTTGTCACCTCGACACTTACTCCCCTAAGTCCCCCCACCCCCTTACTCTGCTCCTGGCTGCCTGCCCACCTGGTGTCTCAGCTCCTGAAGCCTACTCTACAGAAGTCCAGCAGGTACACGGGACAGCTTCTCTAAGCCCTACTGGGCCTCTAAGCTAATGGAACCTCCCTCTGACAGAATTCCTATTCCCAACACTTTTCCCTCAGCCTCTCCCACCTCCTCTTCACTCCACTTCTGAAAGATGTCTTCTGTCCTGCTTGCCCTGTCTCTCAGCAGCCATCGCTAACCACGGCTTTTCCGTTCACACAGACCCCTCACCTGCCTCCTCTAGTCTCTTTCCTCCTTAGACTCGGGGACCCCATCAGAGCCCTACTGTCCTACTGCAAGTAGTTTGGTCTCCGTACAGACTAGACAATCACTCTCCATGGCCAGAAATTGGCCAAATTCTCGGCTTGTGACAACTTCTGCCACCACACAAACAAATGACCTGAAAATCCCCTTTTCTCTAAGCTTTCTCTGCTTGTCCCAAAAATCTCATCCTCTGGGCCTTCTTTGCTCTAAGCTGCTCTGGCCCCGTCCCTCCGACCATGGGATTCGTTCTTAAAGATTCAAATCTCTTTAGGGTATAGATAATACTAAAAATGGTTTTGTATACTGTTCTACTAAAGGGGGGGCTCTAGAGTTGAGTTATGGCATCTCTCCAAACCCAAGCACGCTTATTTAAAAGCTTCCTCCAAAGTCTCTGTGTCTGGGGTCTGGCTGGCCACCTGACTCTGTGACAGAGAAGGAAAGCAAAGGGAAAAGCCCGGGAAAAGGGGAAAGACGCCATGTGCTTTAGAACACTAGAGCGAACTACTCCCACTAAGGGTTACCACTGCTCACCTCACCCCCGTTCTTGGTTTTACTGACCTTTCTGAACACTCCCTCCTCTTCTCTCTCTAAGACTTTCGGTCAAGTACAAACTGTATCTCAACATTCGTAAGACCATTGTGCAAACTTCCTGTATCTCAGGATTTTTAAGTTTGCTTGGTGTATTTTTTTAAAGATCTATAGTAAAAAAAAAAAAAAATAGCTTAAAACTTGTAAGAGAAAGGACTGACAGGGAAAAATCTATACATAGGTAATCTTAACTTGCTAAAACACACTTATATGTAACTTGGATTCAATTCTTGTTTAGAAAAATAGATGTTTATAAAAAGAAAAAAAAAGTGTGTACCTGATGGCTCACTTTGGAATAAATAGCCACCAAGTGGCTGGCAGCCATGGGATCTGGGTTAAGGTGACCATATGGTACAAACCAACTAAGGCAGCACCCACAAAACTTCATAGTGCTACTGAGCCCCTGATTGTCACTGTACTCCTAGCTGAGATTAAAAATGTACGCCAGGCCTCTGAGATATTTAGGATTAGGATGGATTTTGCACGGAGATTGTTTTGTTCTGAGGGTAAAATATAACAGATGAGAACAAGAGCAGGAACAAGGCTCCCGGAATAAGACTTAAAACCATGTTTGATGATTGGGAGTTATGAATTCCTAAGATTACAAGGTCTACTTAGGTTAATAGAAACTGACTTAAAGTTGTATGTCTAACTACTTATGTCTTTGCTAGCTGTGTTCGACACAAGGCTTCTAAAAACTTTTTTTTTTTTAGATAAGGAACATGTTTGATGAAAAAGGTTTATTGATTACTAGGGTCCATTCAGGCTAGCAAAACCTAATCTGAAGATGTATGTCAGCCTCTTTGTCTTTGCTAATTTCTTAAAGCTTTAGCTATTTGGATAAATTGACTCATACAAGAAATTGTGACGTTCTACGAAGGTTCACTAAGAAAGGACCAGGAAAGCAAGGCTCCCAGTCACTCTGTGAACTATACCTATGGTTTAAAGTTTTATCTTGATGCTAAAGGATCTTCAATTAAATCTCCAGTTGCAATTTTTCAGGCTCAAACTTAACAGGAATAAAACTGTAAAATCCTAATCTTATAAAAGCCAAGAATTTATGAACTGCCCACCACCGTGTTCTTACATGCAACAAGATTTCCTGTCTTTGTAATGGAATCTGTTTTGAAGAGAGGGGAAATGCATCTCTCTTAATAGGCAAAAATGAAAACACAATTCTCTTTGAAATACTGGATGAAAACACACCCTTAGAAGCACTCTTCAAAGACACAAAAATTACAAATGTGTAAAGTCCAAATGTAACGGCAGCAAAGAAAATTACTCCGTACCTTTTCAAAAGTAACTAAATAAAAACAGTTTATACAAGAGAAGTATATTAAATATTAATTCTTCTTGGGATTTCATAGAAAATAATCTTAACCTACCACCAACATATTAAACGTTAAAAGTAACTGCTGAATCAGCATTGTTAAATTCAAACTGAAAATTCAGCAGTTAGTTTTCCCAGATGCATTTTTGAAGAAAAGAAGGGGGGGAAAAGTTTTCTGTGAGTGAGCGCGGCGACTTACTGCTTGAAAGACTGTGTGCTAAGAACGTTCAGTTGCTTGCCTGCTTAACCCCGCAGCCCCTTCCATGTGTTCCCGTGTCTCCTTACTCAGTTCCTTGCCGGCCTGCCAGCTGGTGTCTAGTCTGGCCCTTCTGTCCTTGGCTGTCCCTGGCTCCCTGCTCTTAGGTGTGCTTCCACCCTGAGACAGCCTGGCAAGTCTCGTTAACTGGGCGGGGTTCCATCTGGTCAAATGGCCGAGCCCCGATTACACAATCTGACAATTTCCTTGAAGATCTGGGGAGTTTAGGAAGAGAAAAAACTGAAACCATTTTCTGAGCCAGCGCTCCAGAAAGTAGCCCTGCATAAGTCCTCCGAACGTGAAACCGGTGAAGATGAGGCTAGAGGTGAGTCTCGGCACTGGAAAACCCCGGAAGGAAGATGTGGCCAGGGAGATGGTGGTGCGGGGGTCTGCAGGCTTTAGCTGGATTTAGGAATCAGTCTCTGTAAAGGTCCTTCCTGCCTCTTTCTTACCTAACCCATGAGACTCTGGTGTGCGATGGGGTTGTAGGACCGTGGTCAGGAGCAATTATCTTGTTCTATCGCTGTTTCTGAGCATATCAGGCTAAAGGCTGCTCTAACCTAAACAGTAAAAAGCTAGCAGAGCCAGGTGTTGCAGTGCACACTTTTAATCCCACAATTCAGCAGTGGGTAGGTGGATCTTTCTGAGTTTGAGGCCATCCAGAGGTACACAGTCTAGAAAGGGGAGGGATGTGGGTACACACCTTTAATCCCAGCTCTGGGGACGCAGAGGCATGAAGAGATCTACACCCATGCAAATATTCTTCTGGGTTTTTTTTGTTTTTTTTTTTTACTTTGATACAGACACCTAAACAAACAAACGCAAGCTGATTTGATGTATTTTAGAAGGTCGTTTTCCTTTTCCTTTCAGGTTTATAAAAGTCTTAACTTCAGAATCACTCAACACAGCTTCCTCTCCCTTTCCCTGGCTTTCTTGTCTTCTCTTCGCAGTTAACTCCCTGGTGCTGTTGCTCACTATGCGGAACTTGTCTTTAAGACTAAATTCCCCTGCAAATTCCTTTTCTCCCGTGTCTCCCCTCCTTGATAGCCTGGTCCCGTGTAATCATTGATGTGAAGGTTTCGAGCTCAAGGAAAAGAAGAATCTTGTTCATCACTGAGTCTCTTTTGTCTAGAACAATAATTTTCTCATAGTAGATTTAAAAATGTTCAAGAAATGAATTAATTCATTACTGTCCGTGTTTTCAAAGATATGGCAGTGCAGGACAAGAGTGGAGAAAGCCTGTCAGTTTCACAAGGAACCATATTCAAGGAGAAGAGGTCAGGTCACCTCTGGGAACAACTTTGCATGTGACCAGCCCCACTTAGAGAGGTGTGGGGAAAGTCTTCTGCACCAATAGTTTTACAAGGAAACGGTAATCAGATCAGTCATGTAAAGTATGTTGACACTCTTGACTCCCTAGCCAACGTGTTTACTGATCTACGTGTCACACAATAAAACAGGGCAGAGTTGCACGCTCAATTCTGCTTTGGGTTTGTATCTGACACCCACCTACCGCTTCCCGGATCCTGGGTCATATGCCGTTCTTATTTTTACATTAATTATGAAATGAAATGAAAACAGAGGAGAAAGACTGAGAGAGGGTAATCATGTTTTACCCTTCTGAGGAGTCTGTTTCTCCTCAGAAGTCCTTGAAAACAGAGCATCAGAAAGCTCTCTTTGAGAAAGGCCATGTTCAACTTGACATGAGGGAAACGAGGAAATGTATCAGTTGGAGAAGCTAAATCTAAGAGCTTATTTGCCAACAAATTCCCCAGAGGCTCAAAACTCTAGTCCTTCAAAGCTGAAAACCAAAAAGAGAAAGATGACCTTAAAACTGGCCCCCGGCCCAGCAGCAGGCCCCAGAAGGTGTCCAGCCCCAGACTCCAGAAGGTGGCCCAGCAGCAGGCCCCACAATGTGGCCCAGCCCCAAGCCCCAGAAGGTGGCCCAGCCCCAGGCCCCAGAAGGTGGCCCAGCCCCAGGCCCCAGAAGGTGGCCCAGCCCCAGGCCCCAGAAGGTGTCCAGCCCCTGGCCCCAGAAGGTGGCCCAGCCCCAGGCACCAGAAGGTGGCCCAGCCCCAAGCCCCAGAAGGTGGCCCAGCCCCAGGCCCAAGAAGGTGTCCGGCAGCAGGCCCCAGAAGGTGTCCGGCAGCAGGCTTCTGCCTTGCACAGTGGCAAACTCTGACTGCTGTTCGTTCATTATTTTTGTGTTTTAAGGTTTACGTTTCATGTGTGCGGGTGTGTTGCCTGAATGTATGTGTGTGCACCATAGCAGCAGTGCATTTTATCCACTAAGCCATCTCTCAGATCCCAATCTCTCTTTACTTTGTAGAATAATTTTCTTTGCTACAGTGGGTTAAAATAAAGTTCATTGTTAGTATCTATGTTATGCACTTGCTACTTGACTTGAATACTTTAGTTTGTATTTTTACTTTTATATTTTAAAAGACAATGCAACACCACAGAAGGGTACAAAGGCTCCTTAATAACTTTTGTTAAGACACAAATGATTTTTCCTTTTTTTAAAAGTGAATTTTCTTACTTGGAGATCTTTTGTTTTGTTTTTGTTTTGTTTTTCTCTGTGGCTTTGGAGCCTGTCCTGGAACTAGCTATGTAGACCAGACTGGTCTCGAACTCACAGAGATCCGCCTGCCTCTGCCTCCCAAGTGCTGGGATTAACGGCGTGCGCCACGACCACCCGGCATTACTTGGAGATCTTATGCAAGTACATAAGTACTTATGCAAGTACATTCTGATCCTCTGGAGTCCACTCTCGTTTGGCTCCATCACATTCATATCATAAGTCTCCCCCCTTCAGTCCCGGTTCACAGAGTCACGACTTTTGCTTTGCTTTTGTGGCCCTTTTAGTTTGGCCAGAGCCAGTTGTGTGGATACTGGGTCAGAAGTGTCCACTAGAGCCTGGTGAGGTCACCAGTGCACACACAACTGAAAGCCTTAACTCCCCACTCCCTGAAACTATTAACAGCAGTGCGTAGTAGGGTCTGCCACCCCTCCTCCACCCTCTCCTGATGCCTGGATGCCCCTTATTGCCAGCCCCGTACCTGCATCAGCAGCTGCTGAGAGCTCCTAATACTCAGAAGTTGCCTTCCATTGCTGGGCGGCGGTGGCACACACCTTTAATCCCAGCACTCGGAGTCAGAGGCAGGCAGGTTTCTAAGGTCAAGACCAGCCTGGTCTACCAGAGCTAGCTCCAGGACAGGCACCAAAGGTACACAGAGAAACTCTGATGTCTTTCCCAGCCCTTCTCCCCATCTTCCAGCTCCTACACAGACTGACTCTTTTAAGATAGGGTCTTGTAATGGTGCCCAGACTTACCTCAAACTCTTGTGTTCAAGTGATCCTACTGCCTCAGTTTGGGGAGCAGCTGGAGCTACAGGCGAACATCCCTATACCCTGATCTAATCGTTTCTTCAGGATTCTTTTCAGGGTTTTTTATTTTGTTTTAAATGCATATATGTATTCTCAGTGTCAATCAGCAAATATTTATTGCTAATTTTTTTTAGATTTTTTTTTTTTTTTTTTTTTTGGTTTTTCAAGACAGGGTTTCTCTGTAGCTTTGGAGCCTGTCCTGAACTAGCTCTGTAGACCAGGCTGGTCTCGAACTCACAGAGATCCACCTGCCTCTGCCTCCCGAGTGCTGGGATTAAAGGCGTGCGCCACCACCACCCGGCTAGATTGTTTTTATGTGTGTTCTACCTGCATGTATGCATGTGCATGTGTGGATGTGGATGTGGTCCCCACAGAGGTTACAAAAGGGCATCAGAGCCCCTGTTTATCTGAAATCTGAGTTGGCTGGGCATGGGATTTGTTTTCCCCTACATCTCTCAGCTCTACCAGCCCGCTCCAATGAGGTAAGTTTTGATGAGCTCTGGTAAAACTTAACAGGCCTTAGGAAATGTGAAATGTTGTGTGGTGTTGCCCCCTACTGGTAGTTTATGGCAACACCATTCACTTTAATAAAAGTAATAGAAATGTCTTTCTTTTTCTTTCTTTGTTTTTTCCAGACAGGGCTTCTCTGTGTAACTTTGGAGACTGTCCTGGAACTCGCTCTGTAGACCAGGCTGGCCTCAAACTCACAGAGATACACCTGCCTCTGCTTTCCAAGGGCTGAGATTAAAGGTGTGCGCCACCACTGCCTGGACCAGAAGTGTGTTTCTTAAGGCATGTAGCTACACTTATGGTTACTTTACTTTCCACTAACACCAAACACATTCCTCTTTAACTCTGTGGCTTTACAACTTTTCTTGGTGTTTTAATACATGGTCTTGCTGTGCAGTACTGGTTGGCTCAGAGCTCACCAAACTGGCCTCGAACTCACGGCTCCACCAGGCTCATCCTTCCAAGTGATGGGATCACAGACATATGTCACCCTACCTGGCTGGTCTTCTACTTTTTAGTTAGGGTGGATAAAAATGTGTGTACTTTTTTAGTACTTACAACTATATTAGATTTCAGTGTGTATCTCTTTAAAATTGTACATTTTCACTTAACAAAACCACGTTAAGGCCACATTCATGACATGCATGTTCTCTTATCATGACAAAAGTACATTGTGAGCCTTAAGTGCTATTACATGCAAGTACATGAAGAACTGAAATATATTCAGTGTTTTGGTAAGGTCAGGTCACTGGCTTTTGCCATTGTGTATATATACTCACATATATGCATATATACATATACACACATAGTAGATATCTTAGCACGGCATTGTTACAGAGGAACTTGGTAGGGTGATGCATAAATCTCCCCAAATAGTGAGGAGGACACGCAAGGCTTTCTGAAGGTAACTCCCGGCAGGAGTAGAGAACTGCCGTAGAGAAACTGCCCCATCTCTCCCAAGGACAGCTCACTCTGCATTCTGTGTTTGCAGTTGAATGGTCTGTGTCTGGAAGCTGACCTGCCCATCTTTACCTCACTTCCCAAGGCCACTTGGAACTCCTTGATAATGATATCTGTGCCTGCCATTCTTCACCGGTTGGATCCAGAAGTTACCTACATCACACTGACCAGAGGAATGGATGTTCTTCAAACAGTACAACTCTGAAAAGCTAACCCAAGCTGCTCAGTGCACAGCTCAGTACTGAAGCTGAGAAGCCCAGGGCTGGCCAGGAGAAGAAGTCCACTGACTGCCTCAGGCTCTCGGGTGCAGTGTCTGAATGGCTGGTAGCAGGATCAGGAGCCAGTGATTGTCTCAGGCCAGCGTCTCCCACCTTGGGAGGTTTCCTAAGGGGACTCATGCTCATAGCTGTCCTTTCCACACAAGATCACGGTTATTTGTAATTTTAACTGTTGTCAAGAGCAAATTCTTTGGGGCCCCTTGGTTTAGAAATGGAAGAGAAATCTGTTATGAGAGAAAGCGACTGGTTCCTGAAGAAGCAGTGTGGAACTGCTGTCGACATGAGCCAAGACTTGAACAGCTACGGATTAACAGCAACAGACAGCAAGGAAGCAGGTCTGTATGACATTAACTTTGTATAGAGATGTAAGGCCTTTATATCAAGAAGAACAGTCAAAACGTACACAGTGACCCTCGTGGCACACTGAGGTCTCCCATGTGGTCCTAGACATTCTCAGAAAGCAGCAGCAGTACTGTTTATTTAGACAGCGAACAAACAAACTCATGCTAAGGGCTGGGATATAGCTTAGTTAAGAGAGAATTTGTCTAACTTTCTCAAGGCCCTGGTTTCCGCCTCAGCTCTGCACGCACCTGCAATTCCAGCTCTTGGGAGGTGGCAGCAAAGGATCAGAAGTTCAAAGTCATCATCTTTAGCTCCTCAGGGAGTTTCAAGCCACCCTGGGATCCATTAACTCACCACTGTGAAACAAAACAAGCCACCTTACATTCTAATGAGAATCAAGTAGGGTATGCTGGTTTTGAAATATTGACAGTTATTGGGGTTGTTTTTTGTTTTTACAACAAAAGGTATTGATTTCCTTCAACAAATAAAAGCCTTCTGTGGATGCTTCCCTTGAAAGAGAAGGAAAAGAAAATAAACTGGTCCTCCCTGAAGCTTCTCAGGAGTGAGCTGAGTTCAGGAGATCAATTCCTGTGTTTGCGGCCTGAGCAATTTTACCTAGTGATTGCTTCTTACTCTTTTCAGATTTCTGTTCCCCAAAATGATACGTCACCAGTCTAACCCAGGACACTGAGCCCTGAAAAGCAGGAGTATTGCTTTGTTTAGTACTGAGGGACAAAACAACTTTCCAGCAACCTTTGTTTACATCTTTCACAAACAAAAGGAACAATGTTGGCTGCTGTAGCATACCTTTGGTTGTCAAGAGCTCCTCCTCCACATCACTCTTGTATTCTGTTTCTCAGATACTTTAAAGCAAGCCCCTGATGAGACTGTAGTGTGCCAACAGTGAGATATCAAAACTGCACCTAAATTAGGTGCCCTCTGTCGTGGAATATTAGTTGAAGACGTGTTACATTTGTTTATGCTGTGGAATATTTAAGGATGCAAAGATGTTTACATTCTTTTATGTTGCATTTATTTAACTCTGTGAAGCTGTGTTGCCTGTCTAAAGCACCCTATTGGTCTAATAAAGAGCTGAACAGCCAATAGCAAGGCAGAAGAAAGGATAGGCAGGGCAGCCAGGCAGAGAGAATAAGTAGAAGGAGAAAAAGAGAAGAAAAAGGAGACAGAAAAAAAGGAGAGGAGGATGCCTGGGCCAGTCACACAGGCAGACACAGAATAAGAAGGAAAGAAAAGATATAGAGAAATAAAGAAAGGTAATAGCCAAGAAGCAAAAGGTAGATGGGATAATTTAAGAAAAGCTAACTAGAAATAAGCCAAGCTAAGGCCAGGCATTTGTAAGTAATAATAAGTCTGTGAGTGATTGTTTGGGAGCTGGGTGGCTAACCCACAAAGAGCAAAGAGTAAAACAACAACAACAAGAACCTACATGGGCTGCAATAGCGACACAGTCTGGCTGGAGTCTAGAAAGTGCAAGATCAATATGACTTGGTCCAGTGAGGTCTCAGCTCAATCCCATACTCGACAAGTGTATTCTAGCACTATCCTGCCAGAGTGGATGGGACAGGATCCTTAGCGCTAGCTGCTTTTAGAGATTACTTTTCTGTTGCTATGGAATGCTAAACAAAGCAACTCATAGGAAGAGTTTATTTTAGGCTTATGGCTCCAAGGGGTTAGAGTTCTCCACTTTGGAGTGGAGATAGCAGGCAGCAGGGAGACATAGAGGCTGGAGCAGCAGCCAAGAGCTCGCATCTCCAACTACAGAATGGGAGGCAGAGAGAGTGCACTGGAAATAGCATGGCTTTTGAAACCCCAAAGCCTGCCCCCAGGGACACCCTTCCTTCATCCAGGCCACACCTCCTGAGCAGGCCTACCAACAGGTGGCCAAGGCCTCAAATGCTGAGATTGATAGACGCTTCCTTCGCACCACTGCAGCGGCTAATTATGCTCATGAGGATACCGCCTTTATGAATTAATTACCTAATAAACAAAAATCCTGTCTTTCCCTTTTACATTTTTTTATTTTATTGTTTGACATATATGGGTGTTTTGCCTGCATGTATGTGCCATCATGTGCCGCCGATGCCAGCAAATGGCATTGGGCCTCCTGGAATTGGAGTCACAGATGGTTGTGAGCTACCGTAGGGGTGCTGGGAATTGAACACAGGTCCTCTGGAAGAGCAGCAGGGCTCTTAACTGCTGAACCATCTCTCCAGCCCAAGATCCTGCTTCTTCATACTCTTACAGTGGAGATTAGCTTTCAGTGTGTGCATGGGGGAGGGGAGGAAACACAGATATTTAGACTATAACACTATTGTAATTACTTAAAATTAATTTTAATTCAAATAGATGCCATTATGGGGCAGGGCTCTTTAAGAAATGTTTTAAGTTACACGAATCATTGAATTCATTGTGTGCATATGCATATTGCATGCCATAGCTCATGGGTATTGGTCAGAAGGCACTTGAGAAAGTCATTTCCCTCTCTATATAGCACAGACCCCTGGGCTCAAGCTTGGGTCTTCAGGCCGAGTGGTCCAGTGTCTTCACCCACAGATACGCTCCCACGGCCCTGGGGAGGGTTCTTAGCATGAACTATAAGTCAAAGCCTAAGGGATCAAAACCATTTGAGCGCTTCTGGGAATACAGCCAAACCTACCAACCCAAACCTACAGAACTGGACTACGTGGTCTTATTTGTTAGCAAGCCCTTCAGGGGACTCAGATGGCAGGTGCCCTAGGACCTCAGGAAGCTGGCTTTACCGCTGCCCTGTGTTTTGAGTGCAGTAGTTGCATTTTCTTCATGGAGTTGCCACCAGGAAGGAGGCTTGACTTCCTTTATGAATCCAAACAAAAATTGGTATGAAAGCAGTCAGCAGCTAACTCTGTGTTTGATGTCAGAAAAGCAAGATTTTTCTTTTCCCTGTATTTTTGTTGTTGCTTTTGCCTTAGGTACTCAGTGGTTTTGTCCTCTCTAAGGTTTCGCCACGGCGAATAGGATGCAGTGGCTGAAAAGCTCTGAATGCTGCTGGAAGAAAGAGGTTTGTGCTGGAGCTGTAGTTTCAGAACGGGAAACTCCAGCCTCTCTTGCTCTGAAACCACAGAGTCCCAACTCATTGCTCCCCAGCTGCCCGTGTCAGGCTCCAGATAGCATTCAAGCCTAGCCCCTCCACTTGGCCATCTCCACCCTCGAGTCTCCCTGAAGAAACAGCATATTCCTTTGAGAATTTTCTACAGAGGGTAATCTTGTTTTTGTTTTTTTTTTTTTCACAAGCTGTGATAAAGACTCAGAGAAGGTTGGAGCCAGCAAACCTCCACACCACTGTTCATTTAAACATAAGGGAGCACCGAGCATGGTGGAGGACCACACCTTTAATCCCAGCAGTGTGGGGGCAGACAAGTGGATCTCCGTGATACACAGCAAATTCCACGCCAGCCAGGACTGCATAGGGAAACTCTGTCTCCAAATTAATAATAATCAGTAAATAGAAGGTAATGATGGTTGGGTGATCAAGATAATAAAGAAAATGTGTTGCGAAATATTGTCTCAACTAGGCAAAGATGTGTTACATTTGTTTATGCTGCCTTTGTTAACCATGTAATGATGCTACATTTGTTTGTGATGCATTTGTTTAATTATGTAAAGATGTGTTGCTGTTTCACTTTGCCTGCCTTAAGGCGCCTGATTGGTTTGATAAAAAGCTAAATGTCCAATAGCTGGGCAGGAGAGGGATAGGCAGGGCTGGTGGGCAGAATAAGTAGGAGGAGAAATCTAGGAAAAAAAGAGAGAGAAAAGGTGGAGAGAACAAGGGAGAAAGAGAAGGACGGGCCTGAGGACAGAAGCCAGGCAGCCACACAAGAAGCAGTGAAAGTAAGATATATAGAAGAAAACAAAGGTAAAAAGGCAAAATGTAGAGAAAGAGAAACAGGTTAAAACAAGAGCTAAGATAAGGTCAAGCATTTGTAACTAATAAAAAGTCTCCTTGACATGATTTGGTTGGTGACCCAAAAGAAAATGCCTGCTACAAAAATGTACAGATAGCCCTGGTCTCTGCTGACCTGGCCCTGGAGCATTCTCCAGCTTTCAGTTTGAGGGTGGTATAGAGCAAGGGGATGCATGTCAGAAGGCTTTGCAGCACACAGAGAACGGTGTTCACAGGACAGTAACCGCTGCAGTAGCGGCAGCAGGAACAGAGTTGCCATTTCTACCTCAGGGTTTCACAACTGCATAGAAAGTTTGATGGAATCTTGTGTGGACAGCACTGTGTTGATAGAGTGCGATTATCCCCAGAAATAGGAAATGTAAATAGGACCATTTCCTCCCTTGAAAGCAAGACATCCCTGCTTTGCTAAATGTCAACATGCCTGCCCGTCTTTTCATATAATCTGAATCCTGAGCACATTGGCCCTGAGTTCTGCTTATTACAAATCATGAATTACTCACACAGCTCTGTATTTTCTTCCACCCACCTTAGCTGCTTTGCTACCTTTCCTCTCAGGCTTGGAAGAACTGGATATTTCCTGGAATGATTTTGTCAGTGGAACCCTCCATGTGTTCACTGAGCAAAAGCATCTGGTGAGCAAGCTAAAGGTCCTGAGGCTGAGTAACTGTGGAGTTACCAGTGAGGATGTTCAAATTCTGGGTAAGGCGACACCTCCCCTAAAATGTGACTTCTCTTTGTATGCCAACTTGGAAAACATATAAAAGAGCAGGAACTAGGGAGATGGTTCAGTTCATAAAAAGCTTGTCCTGTGAACATGAGGACCCAAGTTTGAACTTCAGAACCCATGTAAGCTGATTGTGGTGGCATAGGCTTAGAATTCCAGAGCCATGGAGGCAGGGACAGGCAGATCCCTGGAGCCTGCTAATAAGCCAGCCTACTCAGTAAGTTCCAGCCCCGTGAGAGACCCCTTTGCAAAAGCAAGCAAACAAAAAATGCAAGGAAGACAGAGGCACTTGAAGCACAACACGGAAGGTTGATCTGTGGCTTCCACATGTATATGCACACCTGTGCACATGCAAATGTGCAAATATACACAGAGATCAAAAGCTTAGAAACGGAAATGGAAAACAGGGCTTCCCTTGAAGTATCTTTTCAACCAGATCCCTCAGGGGCAAACAATCAGTATTGCCTCTGCATGTGCAGATGGTCAGGAGTGTGCTAGGAGACGGTGTGACAGGGACCTGAGTGACAGTGTCGCCTCTGCATGTGCGGATGGTCAGGAGTGTGCTAGGAGACGGTGTGACAGGGGACCTGAGTGACAGTGTCGCCTCTGCATGTGCGGATGGTCAGGAGTGTGCTAGGAGACGGTGTGACAGGGACCTGAGTGACAGTGTCGCCTCTGCATGTGCGGATGGTCAGGAGTGTGCTAGGAGACGGTGTGACAGGGACCTGAGTGACAGTGTCGCCTCTGCATGTGCGGATGGTCAGGAGTGTGCTAGGAGACGGTGTGACACTGGGGACTTCTGTGCCTTGGACCCAGATTGTGCTGTGCTCTGTGAATAAGGACAGGAACAGAACTGACCGGACACCTGGCTGTGTGGCTTTGATGGGGCTGTTACAATGCTAGCTCACTCTGGGTCTCACAGTTGCATCTATAAAAACAGAAGAATTGAAGCAGATAACAAGTGATATGATTTTAAATTTCAAAATAGTACTTACTCCTTTACTTTTCTAACTCGCCTTTAAAAATTGATGAAAATGGGTTTCTAAAGCTAAATATTCATTTAGCTGCAGCTGGAGCCTCAAGTTAAATTATACACTACAAAAAGATGTAATTTGTGAAAGCCGATACTATCAAACCAAATGCTTTATTAAAATGCTCGCTGATTTATTTATTCTTTTTTATTTTGATGAGTTAGTGTTAACAAAATAAATGCCAACTGTCTTCTCTGATAGTCCCTTGGAGCCCCTCACACTCCTGTTGGTTGCTGTCTCACCTCAGTTGTTCCTCTATGCAAGGGTTTCAGGCAAGAAAGGGCTGTTTCTCCCTTCTCACCTCTGAATCCCTGGCTGTGACTGGTGCTGCTGCCTGGCCACTTATCTCTGCTTCTTCTCTAGGGGTCAGTTCAGCGGCCAGTTACAGTCTTAGTGTCACAGTGAGCTTTCGCACTGTGGTGGTCAGTTTCCCTCTTGTTTCTCTTCTACCTGTGCCCAGTCTGATGCCAGGGAGAGCAGGTGGAGGGAACAGACAGGCCGCATGCAACAGATACTGACCTCCAGAGAACAGCCCGGCAAAGACACGCCACCTCTGTGTCAATTGTTCACAACTGTGGTTCGCTCAGGGGCATGGATTCCTGAGCTTTAGAAGGACTTTAATGCTGTGCCTGCACATGGAGGCGCAGCAGAACTGGGTCCCTTTCTTCTCTTTGCTCCTCATCAGCTACCCCAGCATCCGACCTGGCTTCCAGACTCACTAATTACTGGCGGTCCTGGTTGGGAACGACATCTCTGCCTTTCTGAGCCAGCGCCCACTGAATTACGGGATATTTTGTACTTAGGAGACGTTCTTGAAATGATAACCTGAACTTGAAGAGCTGAGTTTATCTTGGAACAACAAAGTGGGAAGAAAGTTACCTCAGGTTCTCGGCACATTCCAAAAAGGGAGCAAGATTCGAACACTTGAACTTGCAGACTGTGCCCTCACGTCACAGGACGCCGAGTTTGTGGGTAAGTGGACTGTAGAAGAATTCTTCCTAGAAGAATGTAGGAAAAATGCCTGTGACTGGCAGCTGGGGACTGCCCCCAGGTGCTCTGTTCCCAGGGCTCAGGGAGCTACAGCAGACCATGGGCTAGCCACTGGCTTCCACGTGACCACTCTTCCAGTTTGGATTTACTCCCTTTCTGTAACCTTTCAGCAACCTTACTTGCTACCTAAGCTGCAAAGCCTCGAAGTATTTGACCTTTCGGCTAACAGAAATATTGGCAACCGTCTAGGCATCGTAGCACAAGGATTAAAAGGCACCTCAAGCCTGAAGGTATTGAAGTTACATTTCTGTGGATTATCGCCAAAGAGCGTCGGAATATTGGATGAGTGAATGATGGCTAAATCTATGATTATGCATGTAAAGTATAAAATGTATCATATATCAGGGATAGTGATAGCTCACTGGGTAAAAGCACCCCAGCCTGAGAACCCAAGTTTGATCCCCAGGACCCATAGTAGAAGGAGAGAACCAACTCCCCAAAGCTGTTCTCTGACCTCCACACATGCACCTCGACTGTCACACGCACGTACTCACATACATCCGCTCATACACACAACAGGAATAAATGAAATGTTCTAAATGTATCATATAGCATAAATAAATAGCATATACATTACTTAAAACCTATTAGAACATATAAACTTAAATATTCTTTGTTTTATTTATTTATTTTTTTGTCTATTTGCCTCAGTGCTGGGAATTGAACCCAGGGCCTTAATGCATGCTAGCTTTATTTATTTTTGAAATTGTTCACAGTAACCTTATATTTTCATTATTACAAAAAAGAAACAGAAAAACACAAAACAAAATAAAAAAGACCCTCTTGGAGGACTCGGAAGTATAGAGCTGAGATCCGAAAGGCTGAGGGAGGCAGGCTACAAGGTCAAGTCTAGCCCAGGCAGCTTGATGAAACTGATTCAAATCAAAGCAAAAATAGGAGAAGAGTCTGGGTGGTCTCAGTGCCTGGACTCACACATGCTTAGCATGTGTAAGGCTCTAGGATCAACACCACAGAACAGACAGTTCTTAAACTACTAACTCTGAGAAGACCAGGAAAACTCTGCTATGGGCCGGACATTGGGGAGGCTTTTTGTCGCTGTTGAAGACATCAGCTTCTTATGCTCAGTGCTAGGAAGGTATTGATACTGATAAAAGTAACAATAATGGCTCTAGTGGGATCCATGGCAACACTAGCTCTCTGTGTAGACTGGCCACGTTATAGGGAATGACACCATTTTTCCTGGGACTCTCAGAGCCTGCACTGTCCTTCTGACTGGCGGCCTGAGTAGAGTAAATCTAAGGTCAGTGCTCAAGTCTAGTTGGTGGCATAGGTGAGTGTCCTCAGAGATTTCAGAAGAGAACTAGTGGTTCTTAGAGAAAAATGGTATCTTAGAGAGAGCTTGTGAAGTCATTGTTGGGTCTGTTGAGGCCTAGTTAGTAGGGACTCTGCAGTGCCCCCCCCTTTGGCTTTAGTAGGACAGCATGTTCACTTAACCTCCTCTCCTCCTCTGCTCCCCTGCCTCCTGCTCGCCTTCCCACAGCCTCACAATATGAATTTAGGGACTGGGGTTGGGACTTGCTTTGTAGACGGTGTCTTTGCATCCTTGGATGTGCTGAAGACACTGGATCTCTCCTGCAACAAGGAACTGCGTGGAGGCTTTGAAGATGTGCCTGCTCAGCTGGCCTTACAGAAGCATCTGGAAGTCCTAGATCTTCACCAGTGCTCACTAACAGCAGATGATGTGGCATCATTGAGTAAGTGGACCCCGTGGAGCAAAGCCTGTGGATATGCCGGAGACTCAGAGACCTGGGCTGTGTACTTAAGTTCACTGATCAAGTCATCAGAGTTTGGAGTGTCCACTGAACGCCCAGTAAATGTTAAGGAATTCAAGCTTTGGTACGTGAAGGAGAAAAATTTGAATTTCTCTTGCTTTTAGAAACAAGTATCTTAGGGCCACAACCTTGATTACTTACAGGTATGTGGAGGGAACTCCAAAATGAAACTTTTAAATGACAAAGTTGAGTCAAGACACTTAGCAAAAGGGAAGTTACTGAAAAGGAACGGGTGGCGGCACATAATGGATGGACATTACAGCTTTAAGTAATGATAGCTGTTTCCCTACCATCAATATAGTTCTGTAGTTATTACTCTGTTACCTTATTTTGGGAACCTGTCATCTCTGGCCTCAACTGTTGCAAGAGCCTGAATATCTTCCTGTCCCTCTGTCTCTCTGCCTTTGAACTCCACTTAGGCCTCACTGTCCTCAGATACACCAGGCATGCTGAAGTCTTTTAGCCTCTGCTCTTTCCCTGTGCAGATAGAGGGGAACTTCCAAGGTTGGAGTAGGTATGATCCTGAATCCCACCATTGCTCAAGTATAGGTACCTGCACATTCCTGGCTCCCACTAAGGGCATGCTTAATATGCAAGTGGATGGCAAATAAGACTAACACCGATTATAAAATACACTTTGGGGAAAGGAAACAGTGAAAATAAAATTTCAGGTCTAACATCCACCTTTTGGGTCTGCTGAATTATTGAAGGACACCTATCCCTCAATCTGGAAATATGTGAAAAGATCAAAGCTTTCATGAAGACTTTAAGGTGGAAAAGTCCTTTTTGCTCCCCACAGAAACTGTGCTGATGGCAGAAGATACAAGTAATCCCACACTAGTTTAGAATTACATATAATAAAGGGTTATTTATTTAGGGAAGACTTACAGATCACTGTTCTAAATCACAATCCTCTGCACGAACAGGGAACAGAAACAGAGTCTAGCAGTGGAAAGTGAGAGCCGGAACAAGCCAGAGACAGAGAGACAGAGAGAGAGTGTGTGCAGGCTTTACAGCCACATTTATAGTATAAGAGACCACGCCCAAGTGGGCTGGTATCTTAAAGGCTATTTGCTGAAGGAGTGGAAGGAGCTCCCACAGCACTGTGTGATGCCCTTATCCCTTTACTTACAGTCTGAGGGGATACCACCGAGTACCTGGCCACCAGATCCTTGTGGAACACCCCACAAAACTGAATGTCCCATCTTGCATTGTTGTTCTCATGGGGCTATTCTGCACCAGAGGAGCTTCACGTTAGCTGCTGGCATACTGCAGGAATAAGTCCTCCTTGTCACATGGGGGAGTGTCCTGGGGAGCTGATGATCATATAACAACTTTAGCAAGTGGCATTGTTCTTCTTTGGCTCGATTTTAACAGATAAAACTGAGATGCTGCTGTGATCTGCATAGCCTTGGACTGGACCTGACTGGGGTGACGAGCAATGAAGAAATAACAGACACAAGCACAGAAAGGCTGGCATCAGGTGGGCCATGTGCTTTGATGAAGACACACTAGAAACTTGGTTCATTTATTATATGCCACTGAATAAGGAAGAGGCTTTATTACATACAGTTGAATAAGGAGAGAGTTTATTATATACACCTGAGTGAGGAGGGTGTTTGAATCTACAGCTGAGTAGGAAGAGTGTTTATTATATACAGCTGAGCGAGGAGAGGGCTATAGTTAATCTTGGTAGGGGGTCCCTGTAGTGAAGCAGACTGCAGTCAATCAGGAAGAGGAAGCTATGGCTGGTACGTCCTGCACACACTGTCAACATCTATACTTGAACCGGGGAAGGGCTTGCCATTCCCAAGCCTGACCTGGAGAAGGCCTTGCTATTCCTGTGGGACTGAAACACTGAGGTCCCTGACATGACTGTTCTTGTGTCAACTATACACATTCACTCAGCACTTCAGGGGCTCCCCACAACAGGCACCCTGTTTTCTACCTTACGATGCCAAATAATTGAACATTTATTTATCGCTGCAGATAACTCCAGTGAAAGGAATTACTGCTCCTTTAGGTAGTAACTGCTGATTCATCTTCCAGTTGTGAGGCTCACAACCCCGGCCCGTGGAAATTCAGACAGAGCTTTAGTCTTGTAGGATGGGAAGAAAATAAAACCTATCCACAGTATGAAGTGAAATGTGAATTGCCATAGAGGGTGCCATGGAATAGTTACCCCAACCGGGACCACAGGACCCACTTTCCCTTTTCTTTCTTTTTCTTTTCCATATTCTTTTATTTTTCATTCAAACATTTACACTTCCTGCCCTTCTCCCAGTCCCCTCCCGCTCCCACACTACCCCTCCTCATTCCCCCTGCTTCCTTAAGAGGGGGCGGGGTACCCTGCCCTGTGGGAAGCCCAAGGCCCTCCCACATCCATCCCAGCCTAGGAAGGCCTGCATCCATATAGAGTAGGTTTCCAAAAAGCCAATACATGCAGAAGAGATAGGTCCCAGTGCCATTATCATTGGCTTCTCAGTCAGCCCCCATTGGCAGCAACATTCAGAGATTCTGGTTTGATCATATGCTCATTCAGTCCTGGTCCAGCTGGATTTGGTGAGCTCCCATTAGATCAGGCACACTGTCTCAGTGGGTGGTCCAGCCCCTCGCGGTCCTGACTTCTTTGCTCATCTTCTCCCGCCTTCTGCTGGACCTTGGGAGCTCAATCCATTGCTCTGATATGAATGTGGGTCTCTGTCTCTATCTTCATCCATCGGACAAAATTTCTATGGTGATGATCAAGATATTCATCCATGTGACTATGGGGAAAGGCCAGTTCAGGCACCCTCTCCTCTGCTGCCCAAGTACCTAGCTGGGGACATCCCCTTGGACACCTGGGATCCCCTCTAGAGCCAAGACTCCTGCCAATCCTAAAATGACTCCCTTTATGTAGATATCTTATTCTCTTCTACAATATCCACCCTTCCTCCATCTCCACCCTCCCACTCCCCCAAGCTCTCCCCAGTCTTTCCCTTCTCCCTTCTCCCTCCCACTCTCCCCCTCACCCCCTACCCCCACCCCTACCTCCACCCCTATCCCCACTCCCATGCTTCCAACTTTTGCCCAGCAATCTTGCTTCCCTCCAATTTCCAGGAGGATCTATATATGTTTTTCTTTGGGTTCACCTTGCTATTTAGCTTTTATAGGCTTGTGAGCTATAAGCTTAATGTCCTTTGTTTATGTCTAGGGTCCACTAATGAATGAGTACATACCATAATCATCTTTTTGGGTTTGGGTTATCTCACTAAGGATAGTGTTTTCTATTTCCATCCATTTGCATCCAAAATTCAAGATGTCATTGTTTTTTTACCGCTGAGTAGTATTCTAACGTGTATATATTCCACACTTTCTTTACCCATTCTTCCATTGAGGGGCACCTAGGTTGTTTCCAGATTCTGGCTATTACAAATAATGCTGCTATGAACATAGTTGCACAAATGCTTTTGTAGTATGATTGGACTTCTCTTGGGTATATTCCCAAAAGTGGTATTGCTGGATCCTGAGGTAGGTTGATTTCCAATTCCTTGAGAAACCATCACACTGATTTCCAAAGTGGTTGCACAAGTTTGCATTCCCACCAGCAATGGATGAGTGTTCCCCTTACTCCACATCCTCTCCGGCATAGGCTATCATTGGTGTTTTTGATTTTAGCCATTCTGACAGGTGTAAGATGGTATCTCAAAGTTGTTTTGATTTGCATTTCCCTGATCGCTAAGGAAGTTGAACATGACCTTAAGTATCTTTTGGCCATTCGAACCTCTTCTGTTAAGAATTCTCTGTTCAGATCATTACCCCATTTTTTAATTGGGTTATTTAGAATTTTAACGTCTAGTTTCTTCAGTTCTTTGTATATTTTAAAGATCAGACCTTTGTCTGATGTGGGATTAGTGAAGATCTTCTCCCATTCAGTAGGATGCCTTTTTGTCTTAATGACAGTGTCCTTTGCTTTACAGAAGCTTCTCAGTTTCAGGAGGTACCATTTATTCATTGTTGCTCTTATTGTCTGTGCCACTGGGGTTTTACATAGGAAGTGGTCTCCTATGCCCATGTAATGCAGGCTACTTCCCACTTTCTCTTTTATCAGGTTCAGTGTGGTTGGATTTATATTGAGGTCTTTAATCCATTTGGACTTGAGTTTTGTGCATGGTGATAGATAAGGATCTATTTTCATTCTCCTACAGGTTGACATCCAGTTATGCCAGCACCATTTGTTAAAGAAGCTTTCATTCTTCCATTGTATAATTTTAGCTTCTTTGTCAAACAGGAGGTGTTCATAGGTTTGTGGATTAATATCCGGGTCTTCGATTCAGTTCCATTGGTCAACATCTCTGTTTTTTATGCCAATACCAAGCTGTTTTCATTACTGTAGCTCTGTAATAGAGTTTGAAGTCAGGGATGGTAATGCCTCCGGAAGTTCCTTTATTGTTTTGGATTGTTTTGGCTATCCTGGGCTTTTTTTTTTTCATATAAAGTTAGTGATTGTTCTCTCAAGGTCTATGAAGAATTTTGTTGGGATTTTGATGGGAATTGCATTGAATCTATAGATTGCCTTTGGTAGAATTGCCATTTTTACTATATTGATCCTACCAATCCAGGAGCATGGGAGATCCTTCCATTTTCTGGTATCCTCTTCAATTTCTTTCTTCAAGGTCTTAAACTTCTTGTCAAATAGATCTTTTACTTCCTTGGTTAGTGTTATCCCAAGATACTTCATGCTATTTGTGGCTATTGTGAAAAGTGATGATTCTCTGATTTCCCTCTCTGTTTCTTTATCCTTTGTGTATAGGAGGGCTACTGATTTTTTTTTAGTTGATCTTGTATCCTGCCACATCACTGAAGGTATTTATCAGCTGTAGAAGTTCTTTGGTGGAGTTTTTGGGGTCACTTATGTACACTATCATATCATCTGCAAATAACGAAAGTTTGACTTCTTCCTTTCCAATTCAAATCCCCATGATCTCCTTATTTTGTCTTATAGCTATTGCTAGAACTTCAAGCACTATATTAAAGAGATATGGAGAGAGTGGACAGCTTTGTCTTGTTCCTGATTTTAGTGGAATCGCTTTGAGTTTCTCTGCATTTAATTTGATGTTAGCTGTCGGCTCACTGTATATTGCTTTTATTATATTTAGATATGAACCTTGTATCCATAATCTCTCCAAGACCTTTATCATAAAGGGGTGTTGAATTTTCTCAGCATCAAATGAAATGATCATATGGTTTTTTTCTTTCAGTTTATTTATATGATGGATTACATTGATAGATTTTTGTATGTTGAACCAGCTCTGCATCTCTGGGATGAAGCCTACTTGATGATAATGGATGATTTTTTTGATGTGTTCTTGGATTCAGTTTGCCAGTATTTTATTGAGCATTTTTGCATCGATGTTCATGAGTGAGATTGGTCTGTAATTCTCCTTCATGGTTGTGTCTTTGTGTGATTTTGGTATCAGGGTCACTGTAGCTTCATAAAAAGAGTTTGGCAATGACCCTTCTGTTTCTATTATGTGAAACACTTTAAGGAGTATAGGTATTAGCTCTTCTTGGAAGTTCTGGTAGAATTCTGAATTAAAACCATCTGGTCCTGGGCTTTTTTTTGGTTGGGAGGTTTTTGATGACAGCTTCTATTTCCTCGCAACTTATAGGTCTATTTAAATTGTTCACCTGGTCTTGATCTAATTTTGGTATATGGTATTTATCTAAAAAACTGTTCATTTCCTTTTACATTTTCCAATTTTGTGGCATATAGGCTTTTGTAGTAAGACCTAATGATTCTCTTAATTTCCTCAGTGTCTGTTGTTATGTCCCCCTTTTCATTTCTGATCTTGTTAATTTGAGTATTCTCTCTCTGCCTTTTGATTAGTTTGGATAGGGGTTTGTTGATCTTGTTGATTTTCTCAAGGAACCATCTCTTTGTTTCATTGATTCTTTGGATTGTTTTCTGTGTCTCTATTTTGTTGATTTCAGCCCTCAGTTTGATTATTTCCAGTCTTCTACTCCTCCTGGGTGAGTCTGCTTCTTTTTTTCTAGAGCTTTTAAGGTGTGCTGTTAAGTCACTAATGTGTGCTTTCTCCATTTTCTTTATGTGGGCACTCAGTGCTATGAACTTTCCTCTTAGCACTGCTTTCATAGTGTCCCATAGGTTGGGGTATGTTGTGTCTTTATTTTCATTGAATTCAAGGAAGACTTTAATTTCTTTCTTTATTTCTTCCTTGACCCAGGAGTGGTTCAGTAGTTGACTGTTCAGTTTCCATGAGTTGTAGGCTTTTTGGGGGTGGAATTGTTGTTAAATTCTAACTTTACTCCGTGGTGATCCGATAAGACACAGGTGGTTACTCCAATTTTTTTGTATCTGTGGATGTTTGCTTTGTTACCGAGTATGTGATCAGTTTTCGAGAAGGTTCCATGAGATGCTGAGAAGAAGGTATATTCTTTCCTGTTTGGGTGGAATGTTCTATAGATGTCTACTAAGTCCATTTGATTCATTACATCTGTTAGTTCTTCTATTTCTCTGTTAGGTTTCTGTCTGGTTGACCTGTCCATTTGTGAGAGAGGAGTGTTGAAATCTCCTACTATTAGTGTGTGGGGTTTGATGTGTGCTTTGAGTTCTAGTAATATTTCTTTTACATATGTGGGTGCTTTTATATTAGGGGCATATATATTCAGGATTGAGACTTCATCCTGATGGATAATTCCTGTTATGAGTATAAAGTGTCCATCTCCATCTCTTCTGATTGATTTTAGTTTGAAGTCAATTTTGTTAGATATTAGTATAGCCACACCTGCTTGTTTCTTAGCAGCGTTTGATTGAAAAACCTTTTCCCAACCCTTTACTCTGAGATAATGTCTGTCTTTGTGGTTGGGGTGTGTTTCTTGTAAACAGCAGAATGTTGGATCCTGTTTTCAAATCCATTCTCTTAATCTGTGCCTTTTTATAGGTCACTTGAGTCCATCGATATTAAGTGATATTAATGACCAGTGGTTGTTAACTCCGGTTATTTTTATTTATTTATTTATTTATTTATTTATTTATTTATTTATTTAGGTGGTAGTGTTTGTGTGTTTCCCTTCTTTGAGTTGTGCTGGCAGAGAGTTGTCAGATGTCTGTGCTACTGTGGGTGTTGTTGGCTTCCTTGGTTTGTGGTTTTCCTTCTAGTACTTTCTGTAAGGCTGGGTTTGTGGCTACGTATTTTTTAAATCTGTTTTTGTCCTGGAATATTTTGTTTTCTCCATCGATGGTGAATGCAAGCTTTGCTGTCTCTTAGTGTCTGCAGCACATCTATCCAGTACCTTCTGGCTTTCATGGTTTCCATAGAGAAGTCAGGTGTAATTATGATAGGTTTACCTTTATATGTTATTTAGCCTTTTTCCTTTGCTGCTCTTAGTATTCTTTCTTTATTCTGTATGTTTTGTGTTTTGATTATTATATGGCGAGGGGATGTTTTGGTTTTTTTTTTTTTTTTTTTTTTTTTTGATCCAGTCTATTTGGTGTTCTGTATGCTTCTTGTACCTTCATAGGAATATCCTTCTTTAGGTTGGGAAAGTTTTCTTCTATAATTTTGTTGAATATATTTTCTGGGCCTTTGAGCTGTAATTCTTCTCCTTCTTCTATCCCTATTATTCTTAGGTTTGGTCTTTTCATGGTGTCCCAGATTTCCTGGATGTTTT
>PVIU01023991.1:0-26312 GCA_004026605.1 Ondatra zibethicus | reverse complement strand
GAAGGGAGGGAAGGAGGGAAGGAGGGAGGGAGGGAGACAGAGAGAGAGTTTTCCTGGTAATTGTCATAAAGAATGGACATTTACCTTTGTTCCAAAGCTTCCCTTGCTAAAGATGACCTTACTACAACTGAGCAACCCTTTCTCTCTAAATATGCTATGTCCTTTGTCAGTAAGCTGTCAAGCCCCACCGGCACATTCATGCAGCAGAGCCTGCACTAAATAAACTATTAATCCATTCAAACAGTAACTCCCTAACACAGTAATCTATACTGTACTTGCTCAACAAATGTTGGAGATTATGATTAATAGCACAAACATTAAAAATACAGAGAAGTTAAGCAGTTATTGAATATCCTGGCTTAATGGAAGGCTAAGAACACACCTAAGGAAAAAACAAATGAAGTTTGTTGTTAAATTTGGAGAGTTATTTCCTCTCTGTGTGTATTTGATCTCTCAAGTGACCATCTAATAGGCTGGGTTTTTTTTTAATTCCATATGTGTGAGCTTTGTCTACATATATGTCTGTGCACCACGTGCATGCTGTGCTCACAGAGGCTGGAAGCGGTCATAGGATTCCCTCAGACTAAAGTTACAGCCAGTTAGGCATAACCACGTGAGTGCTGGGAACCAAACCTGAGTCCTCTGGAAGAGCAGTTGGTGTGCCTAAGAGCTAAGCCATCTCTCCCACACTGTCACCTCTTTAAACCTTAGGTTTTTAAGAGAAAGTTATTTACTTTTCCTATTGACAAAGAAAGTGTTTTATTTTAGACATAGTAAACAAATTTAAATAACATATATGAAATGTTGTAGGCAAAATCATGTCCTATTAACTACACAAAAGCTTAAACTTAAGAATTATCAGTAAGACCCAGTACATGCTGATCTAAATCAGCAGTTGTAACTATTTCAGACATCTTATTCTGAACTGCTTCTGTGCTGTTTCTAATAGTCTTCCCTAAAGCTAAATCAATTAAACCTACTTTTCACAACACAGTCATTGTAGGATTGTCAAGGACCCACTCAAGAAGTCCGCCCAAGTTAGAAAATGCATCTCTTCCTAGTTTTAAAGAATGACCTTTGCTATAAAAATGTATACTTTTCTAAATGCAAAACTTAGTTTTATGTCATTATGTGCTTTTGCCAATTCTATTGGTTTTGCTTTTCTTCTCACTTTAAAGGTGGATAATAGTGAAAATATCAATCTATAAATTAAATACTATATACAAAACACTATTATTATTCATCCATATTTAATAGTTTATCTCTATAGCATATGTGCTATATTTACATATGCCAAAGACTGTAACATATATAACAATTTATGATACATCATAATCTTACTTTAATTATAAGATGTAAATCAAGTGGTCTATCATCAGATTTGGTGTGTGGGTATTTTAAATCAACTCATTTCCATAATTTAATGGTCTCATAAACAGTAAAATTGAGTTATTTTTATAATTTCTTGGTATTTAGTTTTTAGGTATACTTGACTTGAATTTCAGATTCATTATCAATAATAATTTTTTCCTGAAAATGAAGGGTTTTGTAAGGGAGCATGTGTTGACATTAGAGAAAAATCAGCAGGTTTCCAATGACGTCTTGTTATACATTTTTTGGTTTCCTCTTATGCTTCCTCCTAGGACTCTCTTTTCAGTGGCATCAGAAGACATCCATTAGAGGGGACTGTATCCCTCTAAGAGACTTTTGAAATGTCTGAGAGCAAAACAAAACTTCCAAAAGACTGAAGGAATGTAGGTAGAGGCTGCTCATTTGTTTCCTGGCTACCCAAACCCAAAATAATCACATAGAAACTATATTAATTAAAACACTGTTTAGGCAATAGCTTATGCATATTTCTAGCTCTTACAACTTAAATTAACCCATTTCTATTAATCTGTGAATCACCACAAGGCTGTGGCCTACCTATAAGGTTCTGGCTGGCAACTAACATCTTTCTCTTTCAGTAGATACATGCATCTCTTGGAATCTGCCTTCTTTTCTCCTATGTCTCTGTTTGGAATTCCCACCTGGCTATACTGTGCCCTGCCATAGGCCCAAAGTGGCTTCTTTATTAACCAGTGGTAATAAAACATATTCACACCATACAGAAGGGAATCCCACATCAAAGGAAGAACCTGTCACCATGTCCTCATGGTGTGTGGCTCCTCAATCTTCAATAGAGAAGCTGTCACCCATCCATCCAACCCTTCCTGAGGTCAGGGAAAATGTGCCTTGGCTACGCCAACCCTTAGGTAAGCACAGGATAGGACCTGGTCTTTCCTATGAGAAGACAGAGGCTGCCGAGGGAGGTTGTCCATAAGGAAGACAACACTAAATACACCATCGTTTGATAAGAGACTTTATTTCCCTCGCAAGACAGTAAATCGGGTAAATGAAGCAACAAAGGTTTAAGCAGTGCAGTCTCTTATATCACTGTAAGGCCAACCCTCAATTCCTAGTGTATTTTCTAAATATAAGCACATGACATTAACTAATAATTGCAATAACTTACTCAGTAATGAGCAGGGGTAGAGCTAAATGTTTATTTTGTGTTACTACATGCCGATTCTCCTGCTGCTCAAACCCTTATCATCAACCACAGCCACTTCGAACCATTAGCCTACTATTTCAAGGAATGATGGTTCCCAAAAAAATGAGTAAAAAACTAAATTAAAGTAGCTATCTAAAAATTCATATTTTAAGTATTCAAATTCTACTTTTGGAAGAAATAGTTATTTGTGTGTGTTAAATTAAAACATGAACACAAAGCTCCGTGGTCCCTTTATGGTTTTAGTACACTAGTTGGCAATAATGCCAAGCACGTGGTTCATATTTTCAGCAGATATCTATATTCATCCCCATGTGTTTATGGTAAGTATTCATTCTCTACAAAATGCTTTACATGACTTGGTTTCTGAGACAGTGTGATCTAATAGGAGCTCACCAAATCCAGCTGGTCCGGAACTGAACGAGCATGTGATTAAACTGGACTCTCTAAATGTGGCTGCCAATGGGGATGGACTGAGAAGCCATCCATAATAGCACTGGGACCTGTCTCTTCTGCATGTATTGGCTTTTTGGGACCCTAGTTTACTTGGATGCACACCTTCCTAAGCTGGGATGGAGTGGGGAGGGCCTTGGACTTCCCACAGGGCAGGGTACCCTGCCCTCTCTTAAGGATGGAGGGGGAGGGAGGAAGGTTAGTGGGGGAGCAGGAGGGGAATGGGAAAAGGGGAGGAAGGGTCAATTTTTGAATGGAAAAATAAAAAATTTTAAAAAAAAGAAATTTTGAGCATTGGCAAGTTATTGTCGTTGAGAACAGATTCATCCTCAATTCAGACCAGCTACTACTAGCTTACACTATTTAATCCTGTACTCACTATTTAATTCTGTACATCAAAAAAATAAAGGCAAATAAAAAAAGAGTGACAAGATATGCTTTGCAGACTCACTTGCTTTGATAAATGCCGAGTATTAATACATTTGAATAACTCTTCTAATTAATTTTAATTTCTAGCCCTATGGAGGAAAAAAATTGCAAATTTGCTATAAGCAAAGCAGAACTAACAATAAGAAAAATTTTACATTTTAATTCTAACCCACAAAATCTCTATTTCTGCGAAGTAACTGAATAAATGCTTCCAGTTGTTTCAGAGCCTGGGAAACGCCACCCTTTGTCACTGTGTGATTGTCCTCTAATTGTGCCACCAAGATCAAGGGAGACTCTGCATAGTAGACAGCCATGGAGTGCCCTGAGTTCTGATTTATTTTCTCTCATGACTCATGAAATACACACACATTTTCTTCTTTCATATGCAAGGGTAAAATAAACAAGATTATTTCTTGTGTGGGTTGGGTTTTTTGTTTTGTTTTAGTTTGTTTGTTATGCCTAACATGCCTTTCATTCCTTCTGCATTTTGATTCTTTTTAGAATTTACTGCTTACTAGACACTAAACTGTAAACTAAAGCCATAAAGGCGCATATGTGATATATGGTCCCTGCCTTAACAGAGTCCGTAGCTCAACAGGAGAGGAAGGCCTGTAACCAGTGTTGTGGTGCCATGTGACGAGGTGAGTTATGATCAATATTTAGTGGGCACCGAGTGCGAGACAGTGTCAGTGATAGGCTTTCTGCTTACGATTCCCAGTCTTCACCCGAGAGGAGCAAATCACTGAAGAAATACTATCATCCCTCACGTTGTAAAAGTGAGTATGCGAAGCCTAGAAAGTTTATGTGACTTGACGACAGACGCACAGCTCAAAGTAAGGGGCCGAGCTGCGATTTACACCCTGCCGGCCTGACTTAGGGCCTGTGGCCTAAATCACTAAGCGTACTGTATCCGAAAGCAGTGATAAATGATGGAGCAAAATGCTTCTAGGGTACCAGTGCACGCGAGGAGGGAGCAGAGATGGCCACACATCCTAGTGGGGTTGGCACTGTCAATAGTCCTGCATGCTTATCAAGTATGCACTGTCATGGTGTCACCTCAGTACCCATGACACTGTGAGGGTGTAAACATTGTCACCCTATATCAAAAGGTACAAACACCCCAGCTTCTGTCCTAAAGAGGCAAGAATTTGCCAGCTGGAGAACAGATAATTTAAGAAAGATAGAGACACCACAGAGAGAAGGAACGCTAGGAGCAGCTGCAGGAGAACAGGACAGCACAATCCAGACGTTGTGCATTGGGACAGAACACCTTCAGGCAGGTCTCAGAATACCGCTAACTACGGTAGCACAAAGGTCTCCGTGGCCAAGGCAGACTAGATGGTGAAAACGTAATTCAACTACTGGGATTGCTCACTGAGTAAAGCCTCCAGTCCACAACACACCATCTGGCACAAGAGCCTTTCTCCCTGTCCTTATCAGGGGTCACCTCCACCCTGCCTTCGTTCTGACCATGTTCACTGTACTCCAGCCTCAGTGGTCTTTCCTGTGGTTCCCAAACAGGGAAGTACTCTCCTGCATGAGACATCCCTCCCCATTCCCTAGACCTCACATCCAGAAGGCCTCCCTCCCCATTTCCCAGACCTCACACCACTCTGCTCAATCCCACCCTAACTTTGCCTGCTGTGTGACAATTTTTTACCACATTTGTTTAAAAGTTATTTGACTCTGAGCTGGGCGGTGGTGGTGCACGCCTTTAATCCCAGCACTCAGGAGGCAGAGGCAGGCAGATCTCTGTGAGTTCGAGGCCAGCCTAGTCTACAAGAGCTAGTACCAGAACAAGCTTCAAAGCTACAGAGAAACCCTGTCTAGAAAAAAAAAAAACTTATTTGATTCTGATGTTCAAGGCTATATATTGCACTGTTTCAAATGAATGAATGGATGAAGTATTAGGTACCTTGCATTTCATCCCAAGAGTACCACATTTATAAAAGAGATAAAACACAGAACTGACTAATGTCAATGTAGCAGGCATAAGTCAGAATAAAACCAACACTTTGGGAAGGTAGCACTTTTCTTAAACCTTCACCCTATTGATATTGAACCTGGATAATGGCTTTCTTCAGCTGCCACCAAGAAACTCCATCCCTCTGAGAAAGCTAAGTGCACTTGGGTAAGGTTCTCATTCCATCCTGTGACTAGAAGCTCACCAGCAGTCCAGTCAGCTGCTGACCTCTGTCTCCAAACTGCATGCATCTAATCCACCCTCACCATACACTGAGGAGAAGATCAACACCCTCATTAAAACAGCTGCTGTCAACGTTGAAGCTTTCTGGCCTGGCTTGTTTGCAAAGGCCCTGGCCAACGTCAACACTGGGGGCCTCATCTGTAATGTAAAAGCTGATGGACCCTGCTCCAGCTGCTGGGACCACTCCTGCAGTGGCCCTGATCCCTCCACTGTCACCCCAGCTGAGGAGAAAGTGGACTGGACACAAAGGAGGAGGAATCTGAAGAGTCTGACTTTGATATGAGCTTTGATCTTTTTGACTAAACCTCTTTTGTTAACATGGCCAATAAAAAGTTGAACCCATATTTGAAAGAAAGGAAGAAAGGAAGGAAGCAGGGAGGGAGGGAGGGAGGGAGGGAGGGAGGGAAGACAAACAGCTTCCTGGCTAGAGAGTTTTAAGCCTTGCATAGATGAACATGACTGGCACGCTCAGTAAACTGACAAAGACATGATCATCTTTAGCATGCTGATTACAAAACAAGATGTTTAAACCTTTCCCCAAAACGAGCTCCAGAGAGGCAGGCACACACACAAACAGGTGGAAAGTGTTAGAAGTGTGCGACGCACAAGGACGCAGATGAAACTCAACTGGGAGCCTTATCCAAATGAGAACAGCCTGGGAAGGTAATGAAAACTGGAAGATTCTAACGAACAGGAATTATATTAGAACCAAAACACATTAGCAGAAGCGCAAGATATTTTTAATGGATTTTAGCTCTTCCCCCAGTCTTTGTTGTTATTTGCCAGCATGCTTTATGATGGTGGAAAACCTCCATTTGTTTGCTCATTAACTTCATTGTTTTCCACCGACAGATATCAATTCTCTTTCTGTGGACCCTTACTCCAGAAATGTATAGAACTAAAATGAATGTGGGGGTTATATTCCCCTTATGACACTTTCATAAACATTAGCATAGTAATAAAGTCAAAATACCTTAGAGTACAATGTATATTATCTGCAGAGATAATTATCAAAAGAGACATTCTGGAATAGTGGCTTTCTAAGAATTTCCCTTATAATTGTTGAATGAACATTTCTATTAAAAAATAACAATAAAACTGGTGAAGCTAGGTAGATGATAATAGCTAAACTTTGATGACCTTCCTGCCAAAGATCAATACAACAGCAATCAGTAACAACTGTGTCTCGGGGCTGGCACGATTGCTCAGTGGTTAGGGGTGCATAAATGCTGCTCTTGCAGTGCACCTGAGTTTGGTTCTGAACATCTACATCTCTTTTTTTCAAAATAAAAAATAATCTTTTAAAGAGGGGGGAGGGAGTGGAAATGGAGATAGCCATGTGTTGGAAGGAAGGGCCACTTGATTGTCCTAGCTGCCCAGAACTGAAATAATCACATAGAAACTATATTAATTAAATCACTGCTTGGCCCATTAGCTCTAGCTTCTTATTGGCTAACTCTTACTTATGAATTTAACCCATCTCCATTAATCTGTGCACCACCGGAAGGTCGTGGCCTACCAGCAAAGTTTCAGCACGTCTCTCTCCGTGGCAGTTCCATGACTTCTCTTCGACTCCACCCTCCTTTCTCCCAGGATTCAGTTTAGTTTTCCCTGCCTACCTAAGTTCTGCCCTATCAATAGGCCAAGACAGTTTCATTATTCATTAATGGTAATCACAACATACAGAAGATGGTACTAAAAAATTCTTAAAAAAAAAAAAAAAAAGGAAAGAAAGACTGACCGACCAACTGACTGACTGACTAGTCTAGGCCTCTATGTCTAAGCCTTAAGGATACAAAGAATTTAGTAAAACTTTGCCACAGCTCCCGAACCTGACTAGGGTAATGTGGAGTCCAGGACGCAAGCATCCTCCAGACATGGCCACACTCATGTCAACAATGCACACTCACTCAAGACTTCATCTGCTCTCCACAATGAGGATGAAATAAGGAAGTCAACTAATGTGTATAAACTACTTAGCATTAAAAAAAAACACAAGAACTGTGAGTCTTTAGTCCCAGCACTTGAGAGGCAGAGGCAGGAGAATCTTTATGAGTTTAAGGCCATCCGGTCTATATAATGAATTCTAGAATAACCGGATCTACATAGAGAAACCCTGTCTTAAAAAGAAAAAAAAACCCACAAGCATACCAATTGACAGTTGTTTGGCTACTGTGATTATCTGCTTGTGGCAAAGATAGGTCCAAAAAGAATGTGTACAGAGCTTCTAACGTGGACTGGGACTCTACAGGTTGTAAACTGCGAAGGGACACAGTATAGGACTGTGAGATGCCTTTGCCTCATGTGTGGACACTAAGCAGCCTGTTTCCAGAGGAAAAAGGTTCTGTGTAAAGAATTAGCAGATAACGTTGGAGAGGAGTTTATCAGGAAAAGGACTTTCCATCATGTGGGGGGGGGGGAAGAATCAGTATGATTTTGACCCTAGAAAAGATACAAGTAAAGAAAAATGTTTAAGTAAAGAAAAGTAAATGAAATAAGATGGAACCAAGAGGCACATGCTTGCAAGACCCACAAACCAATTAAGTAAGTGTTCAAAACTCATGTAAGGGAGTGTTTCTAAGAGATGGCTGCCGTTACACAGAAATACATTATATTTATATCATGCTGATGGCATGACAGTCTACCAATGTCATGCGGTCCTTGTCCCAGTTCACCTCTCTCTTCCTTCCCTCCACTTCTTCAAATCTTCCATCCTCTATTCTCATTGCTTTGTCGCAGTGTGGTGTCTCACACTCTGGCTGCCCACTGGCATCCTGCACTCAATCTGGACCTTACTCTAACAGGGTTCTCCTAGAGCCACTCTTGACCTCCTCCTCAACCCATCTTTTCTTAAGGCTAGGAAATCAGTCTACCTCTGTAACTTTGGATTCCTACTAACCTGAATGGATAGAAGAGAAAAGAGGAAACTCAAGTAATTTGATATGAGGACAAAAGGAAGAGAAAAATCTAAGGCTTCCTGGACTGATTCAAGCACATGTGACCCTAAGAAATATGTCCAGCAGGGGACACAGACATGGATATAAACATTGGGGAGAGATGCAAGGAACATCTGTCTCATTGAACTGTTTAAGATGCTTGTAAATAAACAGAGTCCTGAGGACCAAGCCCACATGCAGAGTTAAGAGAAGAGGTAGAGGAGGGTTAGAGGATGATGGGATTAGTCCTGTGTCTTAGTCAGAGTTACTATTGCTGTGATGAAACACTGTAACCAAATCAACTTGGGGAGGAAGAAGTTTATTTGTTTCTTATAGCTGAAATCACAGTCCTGAAAGGAAACCAAGGCAGAAACTCAAATCAGGCAGGAATCTGGAAGCAAGAGTGAATGCAGAGGCCATAGAGGAAGTCAGGACAGGAACTCAAGCAGGGCAGGATCCTTGAGGCAGGAGCTGATGCAGAGGCCATGGAGGGATACTGCTTACTGGCTTGCTCCTCATGGCTTGCTCAGCCTGCTTTCTTGTAGAACTCAAGACAATCAACCCAGGGACGGCCCAACCCCATCAATCACTAATTAAGAAAATGCCCTACAGACTTGCCTATAACCTGATTTTATGCAGGCAGTTTCTCAGTTGAGGCTCCCTCCTCTAGGATGACTCCAGCTGCTGTCAAGTAGGAATAAAAGTAGACAACACAGCCACAAAAATACAAGAAAGGAATCTGCACCAAGAGGCACTTCCAACAGCAAACAGATCCACAGAGATAAGGAAAGAAAAAAATCCCCTTTTCCTGCTGGGGTTAATATAGTAGTAAAACCTTAATTATAATAAAACTCCAATGTTATATCTCAGTTTAAAATGTGTTTCACTGCTCTAATCCCAGCAACTCAGGAGGCAGATGCAGGCAGAACTATGTGAGTTCAAGGCTGAGCCTGGTCTACCTAGCAAATTCCAAGCTAGGCAGAACTACATAGAGAGATCCCATCACTTTTCCTGGATATGTGGAGCTGCCCACCCTTATTGAAAAAGAGTCTCCTCATAACAAGCGGGACACAATTGGACACATGCAGAGGTCAATGGATCCCTGGGAACCCAGCCTCAATGGATACATCTACATCACAGCTACTGCATCTGTGGCTCAGGGAACATCAGAGAAGAGGGCTCCAAAAGATTGTAAGAACTAGAATACCAGGAAGTCGTCTGTGCAACAGTCTCTCATAGAAATGGATGCAAAAACGAGACCAGAACAACAGCAATATCAATGGACATGTTGATGCGAGTGGAGGAAAAGTTGGCAGGGCTCCACCCTTAGCCAAAAATCTATAGGCAACTAATGACTTCTGGAAGAAGAATTAGCCTCTCTAAGCAATGAGCCCCTTTACTGGTTGTCCAATGCAGAGTGGTGAGCCCTGATATCATACCATACACACACACATACACACACGAAAAAGTTAATTAATTAAACAGACCTAACAGGCTGTATTTATATATATTTGTACATATATATTTAAATACAAACATATATATATTTGTATTTAACAAACCAGCAACCCCCTCCTACTCAACCCTTCTTCCACCCAATGTCATGAAGAACAATTCCTTAAATATGAGTCTCAAGCAAATACAGAGCCTTTAAAGGTGATGCTGAGGATTCTGTCATTCCAGATCTATTCTTCAAAAAGTCTCTCCTGCAGTCCTTTTTAGACCTCTCCCTGTTAAATCAAAGGAACAAATTAGCTGGCTATTTTCATTATTCTACTTATGGCTTACTATGCATTACTATACAGAAGTGTAACAATGGTAATATGTATGGAATAAAATACTAGGATTTTCTTGTAAAATATAATCTTTTACTGTGATTTTCAAAGCATCCATAATCCAATGGGAATAGTAGTACTTGCTTTTAATCCTGTCCTTTTCATTCAGAAGCAAGAGGATTTCTGTGAGTTCAAGACCAATGTGGTCCTAGTGTTGCAGGATATCCAAGAAGTATCCCAGTGAGGGCCCAGCATCAATAGTGTGGTAGAAACTAGAGACCTGAATCAGACCAACAACTTTGCAACAAACACTTGCAAGTAAAGATATATGAGCAAGGGGTTTACAACGTGACTCACTGTGTCACACTGCAGATTCCCTTTTTTTTTTTCTTTTTTCTTCTTAAATTTTCTTTTATTTGGGGGGCATAGCAGGGGCAGAAAGCAGATACAAAGGGATGGGGAAATGAATGGGATAAAGATGCATGATGTGAAAGACACATTGGATAAATTAAAAAAAAAAAGAAAAGAAAGATCAACATGGTCTACACAGTAAATTTTAGGACACACACAGCTACTTAATAGAGAGGTTCTGTCTCATAAAAATAAAAAGCAAACAAACAAAAAACACATTATGGCCAAAAGAATTAGTATGCTTCTTAAGATTTTAATTTATTTTTAGAACCAAAAATACAAGTAAATTATAGCATTGCTCCAGAATACAACTTATGACTTTCATCATTAAATGATCTTACAGCCTCAGATACGCATGGAAGTAAAAAGAGAATTTAAATGTTGCACTTTCTCTTGGTTAATATAACAACCATTATCACTCGAGGCCGAGTAATCAACTAGCTCTTTACATATACCAGTTTTCAATCTTCATGATTTCATAATATAGTACATAATATCCTTATTTGATAAGAAAGCTAGCTGAGGCTCAAGAATGCTTAAAACACGTCCAATTATATGACTATTAGCTGATGGCATCTATATATAGTCTGTGTGATGTTCTACTTAATCAGTGGCACTCCATTAATATTTAATAATCAAGAAAGCTCAACCATAGAGACAAGCAGACAGACTGCCAGTATTCCAGGTACAGCCTTTCTCAAAAGAGTTTAGCAGAAATCGAGTACATGCCGAAGGTTTAAGGGAAAGCCCGGGTGTGGCTATTGTTACTCCAAGATTCCAGGCCCTCAGGAACTGTGTGATAATATACATGTCTGTTAACTGCAACCAATAACTAGATAGGTGGCCTCTTAGAGTTGAAGGGACTATAATAAAAGAGAGTTTGTGAGAACTTATTTTGAGAAATGCTTTCTAACACTGAATCCACTCCTCACTCTCACTGAAGAGGGTTTCCCTTGCCCAGAATCTATGTGAAAGGACTCACAACAGTCAGATAAAATGACATGTGGTCCCTGTAGCTGGACAAGGATCATGAGTTGGAAGCTCACTGCTACATATAAACATGAAAAAACAAAAAAACTATCATGGTACCTATGATGAGGTGGGGAGCAAAAAGGAAGCCACCCTGGCTGGGTCTCAAGACCCTGAGTTTGTGATGCCAAACAATATATAGATGGCTTCCAAGGTCAGAGGGGGCATTTCCTGATAGGACAGTGTGTAAGTGCCTTTAATTTTTATTTTAATAAATAAAGCTTGCCTTGAAGATCAGAGAATAAAAAAGCTCCACTGGTTAGCCTTACAGACCAAGAAGTAGTAACACACACCTTTAATCCCAGTAGACACACTAGTTGCCATAGAAACTGGGTACTTGCCTTTAATCCCAGTCCTAGAGAGGATTATAAAAAGGGAGGAGACAGCTTTCAGACACAGTCTCATTCAGATTCCTGAAGGCAAGATCACCATTTTGGACTGAGGTCAAAGTAAGAGCCAGTGGCTGACTGCTTTGCTTTTCAGACCTTCAGGCAAGTTTTATTTATTAAAATACAAATGAAATGCCGCTACAACAGTGGCCCAAGCCATTCAAACATGACGGGAAGGCCACATGGAAGAGGACTAGGACTCGCAGAATGCATCTACATGTAAAGCATTGTGTCTGTCAGAGAGACGCAGGGGAGCTTCCAATGCACCCAGGATGGAATGATCCAGAACGCAACACTGCTGACATCCCCCAGAACCAGAAAGCACAAATCCATGCCACAATGAGTGTGTTGAGAAAGGCCTGATCCCTTTCCTTCCTTCTCTTTCCTGTCCCGGGGAGGGACGATACTGTAACAGGATAACCTCAAGAGGTAGTGTTCCAGCAGCTGGCTCCACTTGGGATAAAAAGGTTGACTCAGTTTCCCTTTTTTAAAAAAATGGTATTTCCAACTTGAAGTAAATGAGAGATTTTGTCACGAGTGACCAGAAAACCTGACCATTAACATTTCCATCAAGGAGTTAAGGAAATGCCTGAAGATATTTTAGAGGGTTAGTAAGAGAAGAGGTAAATTTGCATTTGGATTATACTCCGAGTTGTGCTGATCACACTGCTCCCCAAGCTCGGGGAATGTTACATTCTAAGGACCCCCTTTAGGGATTCCAAAAGTATCAGAAGACACATTAAGAAAGACTAACTTTTTATCCTGTCTGCCCCAGACTTACTTATCACGGATCCCTGCTGGTCCTATGTTCTGGAATCAGACAACTTGTGAAAGCCACTGTGCCTGCTCAGGGTGCATTTCAGCAGCTCTAACGAGGAGGCGATGCTAGCACCTGACTCACATGACATTTGACGGAGTGAAATGGTGTGGTGAGCACAAAGCACTCAGCATTTAGAGTTCTGTAAATACTAGAGGAAGTAAAAAAAAAAAAAACATCTAGAGAGAGCAGATGCCATGACCCTCCCTCGCCTCCTGGGCTTTCGTTTCTGCATTTGCTCTCTATACTAAAGGAAAATGTAAAATCTTCCCCAAATGGTCAAATGCTGTTTCTGAGACAGTGAAACTCAACATCACCATTAGCGCATTTGGTTGCTCAGGAACTACACTCTTCTGACTCCGGCTGCACGCAGCTGCCCCCTTGACTCATATCCACACAGATCAACTCATCTCAAGATCTTCCTTCCAGATCTAGGCAATAGTGGCACCACACCTTTAATCTTAGCACTCAGGAGTCAGAAACAAGAGGATCTCTGTGAGTTTGAGGCCAGCCTGGTCTACAGAGTGAGTTTGAGGATAGTCATGGCTACACAGAGAAAACCTCCCTCCCCCAAAAAGACCTTCCTTCCTTCAGAGCTGCTAATGTCAATAGAGAAGTCTCACAGGGAGGGATTTTATCTTATTTGTCCCCAAATCCATAGTGCTAGCTCTTGGCCCTGTTCCTAGCCAGGTTCTCAGTGAGGATTTAGAGAAAACCAAACAGGAAGAATAGATAGTAACTCAAAGCTCTCTCCTGCATACTCGGATTAAAGAGTTGAACTAATTCATTTAATAAGTTACCTCATATTTATTTCTCAAACATACTGAATTTTTTACACTCTACTTTTCTTCTTTTGGTGACAGCCCTAAAATACAAGGTGTATAATTTCCTAATATCGGAAGACAATTGTGCCTCTCAGTTATTAAAATGACTTTAAAGCCTTTCACGGGGCCACGCCTCACCTCGAAAGCTTCTGTCTTCCTGCATTTTAACTAACCTTGATCTTTCTTACTTCTGTCAAACGACAAAATTGCAACAAAGATCTAACTGACTTCCCAAACCTAGAGTAGAATCGAGCAACTGTTACCATGAGCAGAACAGGGAGGTTGGCTTGAGAGAAGAAAAATAAAGGCTGAAGAAAGTTCTAGAAACAGAGTCACTTCCTTGGGAGTCACTTTTCTCACAGGACTAAAGCAGAGGCAGCAGAGAGGATCTTACTGTGCTACCTTGGCCTGAGAGCAGGTTATGCCCTAGTCTAGGCTACTCCATATTCTACAAGACAATGGTTCCTAGAAAGTGCACATCAGTCAGACTCCACCACCAGCACACTGAGATCACCTTATTCCTTTGATGGCAGAGGAGGCTGTCAGCCCTGAGTAGACCTAGAAACTGAACATCAGTCAGACTCCACCACCAGCCCACTGAGAAGCACCCTATTCCTGGGAATAGTAAAAGAGTCACTCTATAAGTTACTGGGGAGAACCAAAACCATGGGAGCAAGAAACCAAGACCAAGAATGCATCAGACACATGAGATCAGACCAGGGGAAGGTAGGAGCTAGCCCCCTTACCTGGACACCATAGAGAGACCAACACCTAACCCTGAGACAGCATGGTCCCCACTAAACCATCACCTGGTATCTGCTGTGTACATCAAGAACTCTCCAACTTGGCTGGATCCTCCAGTGTTGGCACAGCCTACTGGACTCTCTTTCTACCTGTTTGCTGTTCTGGACCTGGACCAGAGCCACTGTCTCCTGTTCCAGATGTTGCTCAGCCTTCCACCTTGAGCTACATTCTTAAGCTCCAATGTCAAACCCTGACTCAGCACCCCCAGCATCAGCACCAGCCTGGTTCATCATCTTATCAATAAAGACTCTCTCTGGCGGCTTCTGCTGCAGCCTCCTTAGCTTGCATTCATTCCATAACCCATACATACATAGATAGATGGGGGTATCTTCACTATGTAATGTATGATATTAGAGTTGATTTTAGCAATTAAAATAAAGAAGTTACATTCACCTTGGAATGATTACTAAGGCAGGCAGATTTTATGACAAACTGATATCATGGAAAGTGCCAGACCTCATGGAGTTATGGTTCTTCAGTAAATCCTGTCATGGTAGAAAGACGCAATTGCATTCATTATGTTTCTGGCATAGCATTCTCATGACACTTGGATTTGCCTTCGACTCTCCTGGTTTTGAAAGACTGGACTTTTAAAATTTAGTTTGACTACATGAACGGTGTGAGTGTCTACAGTCTAGTCTGGCTTAGTCCACACCAGTCTATTTCAGGAGATGCTGATGTCCAAACAGTTGGCTTCCCATAAACTGTTCAGTGTTCTACAAAATGAACATTTCTTTTTTATTGAAGAGGGATGTTCCCTGGCAGGCATGGCAGTCAGAGGACTATCTTGGGGTATCTGAGAGGGTCTCTACCCTACTGCAGCAGCTAGCCCGTTCTAGAATCACTGAGGATTCTCTTGTCTTTCCCTCAGTCCCCCTGCAGCAGTAGGCTGGGACTGCAGACATTCCCACTACCACGTCCAGCTTTCACATTGGCCCTAGGGATCAAAATTCTAGACTCCCCATCAGGCAAGCACTTTGCCCACTGAGCCACTTCCCCAGAACCTACAACTGCTTTTGTTGTTCATCATGTTCAAAAATGTTTTCTCTAAATATTTGCCTGTGTGTTTATCTTCTCATGTTTGCTTTTCCCTCATCTCTGATTATCCTTCTGCACTTATCTTGCATTGTCTTGAAGCAACTATTCTAGAACTTCCCCTAAAGAACATGCTTTGTTCTTGGAAGAACATAGAACAGCATGGAACTCCAGATTAACAATCAGTTCCATCCCAGTCTCTTAAAGCTTTCAGGACAATCTCCCTGGTTGTTGTTGCTAAGCAACTACCTTGAAGCCCTTGAGAGCGTGCTTGTCCTGGGGCGTCTGCAGTCTCACAAGGGTGCGTCTCCGCTCAGATTTATTTCAAATATTCTTCTGAAGTGTGATTGGGCCCATGGAACTGGAGCTCTTGTCATCTTTACACAATCCCTGCTATTTCTTCCAAATACTGGCTCCCACTTTTCTCTACCCTCCTTCTGAAACTCAGTCAGGACATCTTTGACATGAAATGGGCTGTCTAGGCAGTCCTATAGCTTCTCATGGATTACTTACATTTCGTTTCCAGAACCATTTCTTACAACTTTTAAAAACCTAATCTGGGGACTGGGGATTAGCTCAGTGGTAGAAGACTTGCCTAGCAAGCACAAGGCCCTGGATTTGGTCCTCAGTTCAAAAAAAAAAAAACAAAAAACAAAAAACCTAACCTGATTATTTGGAGTAGAATGTTGCCCTTAGTTGTACTTTTGAGAGTGCCCTGTATCCCCTTTGACAGAGTAGCTTTCCATGCTTGCATCTGGCATATGTTAGGTGAACACACCCACAGTGTGTGCTGGCTGTTCCTGTGGTATGATGTTCTGCTGACGCCTGTGCTTCTACATGTACCTTCTGATACTGTTACCATGAGCTCTTACGCACAGTAATTGCATCTGTCAGATTTCTGACAGGTGTTAATGGGGAACAGAATAGGAACAAAGGAAGTCTAAGCTTCTTACCTTCGCTTCCAAACTGTGGTTTCTCAATTACTTCATAACAGTGAATTCTATGCAGCAACAAAAACGATGTAATGTTGACCTCGGGTTGATGACATCTCAGGAATCACACTCACTCAATGCAGCTTCAAGAAGAGGCCACTAAATGGACTGAGTGGGTTGTACTTATAAACTTGGGCAAATATGCATAACAACAACATGAAAGCAGAGAGGCCATGACCTCAGGCGTTACTTTCTTAACTGAGCCTCTCCAGCACGAGTGGATATTTACTAGAAGAATTACTCCAGATATCTGTCTCACCGTGTTATCAGAAGTAGATCTCGCATCTCCGATGGTACTTCAGACCTCTCTGCATGATGCTGGGCAGTTCACACATACATACACATGCACACACACACAAACTGCTCTCTTTGAACTAAAATCCCTTCCATCCACACCTCCTATTCATGCATGGAGTTGGCCTTTTTCAGAACACAGCGGGCATACAGGGAATAGCAAGACAGCTAATACATAAATAAATAGCTAGATAAACAGGCAGATATGCAACTCCCTTTCTTCATGCCAGTTATGATTGACTCTGCCTCAGAAAACAAGAGAAAATATTATTTTCAAAAAGGAAAAAAGAAAGATAGCATACGGACTGAAGTGGTTCCACAATGCAAGGTTTTAACATTGTTTGTGTGGTGTCTCTCTGGAGTCTCCTCACACAGAAGGCTTGTTAATGGTAAGCAGAATGCAAGACAATACTAGATTCCATACACTGAGGGATCAGGAAACAGCCATATGTCCTTGATATTTTCGCTGTGGCTTCTTTGCCATCTCTCAAGCTACAAATTCCACTATGCCGCTGCGTTTATTCTGTGCATTAAACAGCATCGCCCGAGGTTCTGTGGGGCTTTTAGCTTTTGTTCCTAGTCTTAAAGGACTCCCGAGAAGAGAAGCCGTGTGTGCAAATAATATTATCAGCCAACAGGGGTAAAAGAAAGAACTGCTACCCCCTTTTTCATAGAACGCCGATATTTTCCTTTTTTATTTTTTGTTTCTGTCTTTTTTCAAAGATTATCTGGGCCTGCCACTTGCTTCCTCAACATAATTGAACACGTAATTACTATGTAAATTTGGGCTTCCACATGCTTCTGGAAGAGCAGAGACCATTTGGTACTAGAGATTTCAAAGCATTAATCATTTGAAATATGGTACATTTGACTTAATCTGCAAAATGAAGATAATTCTTATCTGCCTTGCAGGGATTACCACGAGGATTAATTACTTAATTTTGGCTAAGCAATTTGAACATAAAAGACATTACTTAAATGAAGGTGAGGTCCTGCTATTCAAACCAGAAATCATTGAGTCCTCCTCAAAGAAATCATCCTTTTCTTATTATTTCATTACTATTATTCTTATATTTGATGGATCATTATCTAATAATTTTATATTAAAAATGTAATACACTTTTTTCCAAAGACCTAATATGCATGTATTGTTGTTAACTGGAGCAACACTGATTACATCATTACTATTAAAGTCTGTGAGAGCCCCATACTGTCTTACTAACCTGTTTCATAAAATGCTGTGTCACCTTTCAAGGCCACTGAAATTATCTCAAGTTAAGAAATTATTGGAAAGAAACAGCAATTCCCCTTGAAGACTTACCTCCTTAGCATAAAACAAAAATCACAGGTATGCATATAGACATTTACTTTTAAAACCAAGGTCCAAACCAATTTAGAAACAATATAATCTGGTTTAAAATTTTTAAATGCCCAATTGTGTTCCCTGTTGACTTCTGATTACACATGGAATATTCAAGAAAATGATTATTAATTAAAAACATCTACAGGAAGAGAGAGAAGATGGAATGAAAGTTTATGCTTGTTATAAACTGCTTCACACACTGATTTTCTCCAGCCTAAGTTCATTCCTGAGTAAGCCCTCGTCATTTGTCCACTGCTAACTTTGAAACCTCATTCTTCCCTTCAGCAAACATTTTTAAACAATTCTTCACTGTGCATGTAATGTGCACCAAGCATTTTTTAGGGGAGAAAGAGACAGATGTGACAAGGACAGAGACAAAGACAGAAACAGAGGCACAGACAGAGACAGAGGCAAAAGTGACAGAGACAAAGACGACAGAGACAAAGGCGACAGAGACAAAGACAGAGACAGAGACAAAGGCGACAGAGACAAAGGCGACAGAGACAAAGACAGGGACAGAGGCAAAGGCAACAGAGACAAAGACGACAGAGACAAAGGCGACAGAGACAAAGACAGACACAGAGACAAAGGCGACAGAGACAAAGGCGACAGAGACAAAGGCGACAGAGACAGAGGCAAAGACGACAAAAACAGAGACAGGCAGAGTCAGCGATAAAGATAGACACAGGGAATCTTACTGAACATGCAGTTTAAACTCGAGGAGAGACAACCAACTGCACGTGTTTTATAGCTGGGTCAGAGCTATGAAGGTCATGATAGGATGTAACAAGGACATATAACAGGCATCAAAACTTGTCCCTACTAAGGTGTTATCAAGACAATTAATACAATTGTCCAGGAAATTTCTCAGGGAAAAAAGACTGGCAGCATCGTGTGCATCGGTTTCTGAGAAGAGGCCTTGGGTGTCACAAAAAAGAAGAAAGAGCTGTGGTACAAGAATCAGCTGAAGATGAGGGAGGCTACAAAAGTGGGGGCAGATGGGGAAAGTCCTGTGAGCCATTTTAGGGTCTTTCCTAAGAGCAACAAAAAACACAAAAATGTGTTTTCTATAAAGTTATTCTCGCAGTATATACAGAACCTGTATAAAACAGTGAAATCCTAGAACCTCAAACTTTTACATTTAGAAACAAACATGTATTCATTAAAATTAAATACAAGCATTGCAGCCATTGAAAAGAAGTTTATATGAATATTAAAATTAGAATGTCGTACGCCACGTATCCTGTGGAACACAGTGAAGTCCTGCTGTGTTCCAATCTGGGAGTTTAGGTCAGTATAATCTGACAAGATAGTGAAGTGCACTTACCCAACATTTTACACTCTCATTGGATGCTCACACTGCAGTCTTGAAGGATACATAGAATGCTGTGGGAAAGACGTATTATCTAATTTAGCTTAACCAAGTACTGCAGATTGCATCTTCTCTAACAGCCTCTAAGAAGGACTGGGAAGCATGTGAAGCTTATTGAGAAACAGCTGTCCTCCAAGGGCAAGAGTCAGTGTTAAGAAGTCCGTACTCACTGGTCAAAGTGAGGATAAATGGAACCCAGAACAGCAATGTCAAGTGATGTGAGTTAACTCTTAGGTGACAGATAAGCATAATCACTATAAATGGCAATAATACCAAGTGGCCTCATTCATGAGACCACAAATGAAACATGGAGTTCTTAGAGGGACAGCAGCCGATACAGATAGCCCTTAACTCAAGTAACCAAAGGAGATATAAAAGGGTGTACAAAAGCTGAATGAAGCCCTCTGGAAGGAAAGCCCTGATCTTTCCAGTTTCTAACCCTGAGCCACCTACATATCCCACAGTTGGTTGGTAAGGCAAGGCAAAAATTCTTAATGTTGTAGAGGCATGTGCTCTCAAATCTCAAGAGTCTATTTCTTCAGTGTCTATGTGTGAGCAGGTACACAGTCCTGTGTGTGCATATGCAGATAACAAAGGGAAAGGCCAGGATTCCTCCTCTTTGGCTCTCCTCCATATTTCCTTGAGACAGGGTCTCTCCCTAAACCAGCACCCTCCAGAAATACTTGTGGATCCAGCCCTTGAAGCACTAGGGTTACAGGCACGCGCCACCATAGCCAGCTTTTTTATGGAGGTGATATGGATCTGAACTTGATTCTGCAAGCTTGCGTAGAAACCCTTCTTATCCACTGAGCCATCTGCCCAGATCCTCATCAGCGAATTTTTTTCATGGTGGTCTAGGCCATTCTCAACCACCATCTTCTAACCGATGAGCACATTTTCATTGTGCATGTCTTATGGCTGAGAAAGAAGCACAATACTTAGCAGATGAATCCGGGATTTGTGTGCCTTATATTCCGCATTTGACGAGGCACTAACTCATTAAGTGGGTGGTGGGGACAACTGCTAGATTTGAGTTAGTCCCCGAGGAGACATTAAAGTCTCTACAGAAGATTCAAAACACCATATAAACAAGCCTCCATCCTGGCCCATATAACCTGCCAAATCCCATGACAGTCTCTTCAGTAGAGAAAGACAAGGAAGCCATTTGTGGTGATACAGACCAGGAAGCAAATGCAGAAAAGAAAGAAAGGAAGTAGAATTTCAGGCAGACTCAGGCTTCTAGTATAGGCCTTAGGTTACTAACAGAGGGCCTGCCTCCTGCCACAGCAGCCAAGGCCCTGTGTAAAAAGCAGCTATCAGAATGTTCTGAAGCACTGAGACTGTGGATCTAATCACAGGATGTGCAGCTACAACCACCTGCTGCTCCGGATCCTCAGATACACCCCCCTGCCATAGATTAAGGTGGCTGAGACGGAAAGGGAGCTCCTTGAAGGAGCGCCTTGCTGCGGACTAGGAAAAGCTAGCAACCTCTGCTGTTGACGAACGTGGGCTCTTCCTCTGCACACACATCGCCACTCCCACATTACGCCACTTCCAAGGCCTGCATCTGAAAACAGCTACATGGGTGCACAGATCTGGCTATAGAACCTGAGTCAGGGCACACCAACAGACACCATTTCCTGCAGAGCTCACACAGTAGCTGACTGAAGCTTTGGTATGTACACACTGAAGTTTCATTTCCTCCTCTGGCCAATATTGTTGTATTCCTTTTCTTTACACAAGTATGGATCCTTTTCAAGGTATCTTAGACCTCAAACTTCTTCCAGAGAAGAAATTCTGAGCAAATTTCATAAAACAGAAGTAGTATATCTAGAGTCATGGTCAATCAGGTTCAGTAAGAACAAAAAAATCTTGAAGAACATGTGACCCGTTCCCCACATCACTCATCACTGCACTCATGTACCTCAGCTCACACTTGAGACCTAATTGGATAGGGGTAGGAATTTCCCCTTTGATGAGCTGGTTAATAACAAATGCTGCACTGACGGACAGTAGTTCTGCCCAGCATGCTGGTGTGAGCTAATAATAGACAGCTGCTGGGCCGTACTGCCTCTTGGGCTGGCCCTGAAAGACAGCAGTGGGAGGAAATTCTCTGAATGGAGCAACCTGTGGGCAGAGCATGTGGTCACATGCACAGAGAAGACGTGAACTATGAAAGAATATACACGTTGTTACTACCAGAGGCCTTGCTTAGTTTGTAGATTCCTAGAACTGACAGGTTTCTCAACCATAGGGAGGACTGATGATAACAGGCAAGAAGATCTCTGCAGCTCACAATAATCCCTTCCAGAAAGCACACACTGAAAACAAGGAGGACAGGGTGCCTGTATCACTAAATGGCAGCTACCTATTCTTTCTGGCTAACCCTGAGTGAACGGAATTCATAATTTCAAGTTTAGAGACTGTTTAATTAAGACTTCGTCAGCTCAAGCTCCCTCTACCCAAGGTTAATATAGCTTTTTCTTTGTAAAACAAGATATTACTATATAGCCCTGACTATCCTGGAATTATTTTGTAGATCAGACTGGTATCAAACTCACAGAGATTGTCCTGCCTTTGCCTCCCATGTGCTGAGATTAAAGGCATGTTCCAAGGTTAATCTAGCTTCTAGCACCATGAACTTCCCAATATATCAACCACAGGGATATAATCCTAAACCTCCAACACAGAGCTATGACTCAAAGAGACAAGTCTAACTACAAACAGAAAATTCTATCAGGGCCTTCTACCCTAGAAAGGGCAATTATTTGTCTTGATCAAGACTGGCAAGAACTCCAGTTATGGGTGGAGATCCTGCATGGCATTGTGTAGCTATTACAGTGATACGTTCCACAGTAATGAAATCCTCTGGTCTCACATAGACCTCAGTATCCACAGCTGCTGACTTGATAGAGTAATGGAATGGCTTCTTGAAGACACAGCTAAGGGATGTTTAAATACTGGCTGGGGCAATTAACCTTGATTTCAATAACCCCATTGCTTTGTATGCAATTCTAAAATTTTTAATTTTTTAAAATGTGATCATCAGGAGGATGAAGAGCACAGTTACAGAGTAAAGGGAAGAAAATATGTAACTGGTCCAGGTCATGTATCTCTTGGTATTCCTAGACCCAATTTCAACTTTAAATGGATGAATTTGGGAACTTTGGTCAATTAATATACAGTCATCAGAGGCTTGGCCTTTCCAGGACTTAAGAGTTTGTATAATGAGTGATAAATTGTCTGAGAAATAAATCAGAGAAACAACACTGAAGTACAATTAATAAAAACTCAGGGTCAGAAATTGAGGTTCAACCTGAAGATCCGAAAAGCACAACAGCCAGCCACTGGCTCTTACTTCAACCTCAGTCTGAAATGGCGATCCTGCCTCCAGGAATCTCAGAATGAGACTGTGTCTGAGAGCTGCCCTCCCCCAGTTTATATCCCTCTCTAGGGCTGGGATTAAAGGAGTGCACCACGGGGATTAAAGGCATGCGCCACCCAGTTTCTATGGCAACTACGATGACTACCGGTATTAAAGTGTGTGGCTACTGCGAATAAAATAGAAAGGCTATAACTAATATAAGAAAACTACATATAGGTCTGTGAGGTCCTTGGAGCCAGACAAGAGGTCCCTGCTCCTGTGCTGAGAGGATCCAGACAGGTGAGTGAGGGGCCGCGGGCCGGCCAGTCCCGGGGAACTGAGTACAGGACCCCTCCAACCCCCTAAGCTTTTCTGGCCATCCGTCGGGGTGTTTCCCGGCTGCTGGCTCTCTTTAGCACATTCCAGCCTGCCCCCAAGTACCCCTTTCCATCTGCGAGGTCCTTGGATCCCCCTATTCAGCCTGCTCTGGGGCTGAGAGGTTGGGGAGCCAGTGGGAGTGTCCCTGCTGCTGGAGCTTCTTTGTACCGCCCCACCGAGCATCCCAAGCCCGCCTTTTTGTCTGCAAGGTTCTTGGAGCCAGGCAAGAGGTCCCCGCTCCTGTGCTGAGAGGATCCAGACAGACCTTTGGCTCCCCCAACTCAGCCTGCTTAAGGGCAGAGGGGATCTGAGAGCCAGCTCCAGTGATGAGGGGAGCTAGCAGAGGGCAGACCAAGAAAAATTCCCAAGTACACAGTCAGCCACAGCAAAGATTGGACCAAGATGCTAAGACTCTGCTGGCCTCATCTGAAGAAAGAGATGGGCAAGTGCCAATGCAAGAATTCCTCCAACAACCTGAAAAGCAACATGATAACACCAGAATCCAGCGAACATGCAACAGGAAGACTTGAACACCCTAACCCAGAAGAAATAGAAGAAATCGACTTTAAATGTAAATTTATGAAAATTATGGAGACCCTTAAACAGGAAGTGAAAAACTCCCTTAAAGAAATGGAAGAGAAGACAAGCAAAAAGTTAGAAGAAATTAATAAATCCCTCAAAGATACCCAAGAAAACCAAGAAAAAGCAATCAAACAGGTAAAGGAAACAGTTCAAGACTTGAAAACCGAAAAGGAGGTAATGAAGAAAACACTAACCGAAAGATGGCTGGATATGGGAAATCTGAATAAACGAACAGGAACTACAGAGACAAGTATAACCAACAGAATACAAGAGATAGAAGAAAGAATCTCAGGCACTGAGGATACAATAGAGGAAATAGACTCATTGATCAAAGAAAACAGCAAATCCAACAAATTCTTGACACAAAACATCCAGGAAATCTGGGATACCATGGAAAGACCAAACCTAAGAATAATAGGTGTAGAAGAAAGAGAAGAATTCCAGCTCAAAGGGCCCAGAAAATATATTCAACAAAATTATAGAAGAAAACTTTCCCAACCTAAAGAAGGATATTCCTATGAAGGTACAAGAAGCTTACAGAACACCAAATAGATTGGATCAAAAAATAATCCCCTCCCCATATAATAATCAAACCACAAAACATACAGAATAAAGAAAGAATATTGAGAGCTGCAAAGGAAAAAGGTCAAGTAACATATAAAGGTAAACCTATCAGAATTACACCTGACTTCTCAATGGAAACGATGAAAGCCAGAGGTCTTGGATAGATGTGCTGCAGACACTAAAAGACCATCGATGCAAGCCCAGACTACTATACCCAGCAAAGCTTTCTTTCACCATCGATGGAGTAAATAAGATATTCCATGACAAAAACAGATTTAAACAATATGTATTTACAAACCCAGCCTTACCGAAAGTACTAGAAGGAAAACCTCAACCCAAAGAAGCCAACAACACCCACAATAGTACAGACATCTGATCACCCTCCACCAACACAACTCAAAGAAGGGAAACACACAAACACTACCACCAAAAAAATAACCGGAGGTAACAAACACTGGTCATTAATATCACTTAATATCAATGGACTCAATTCACCTGTAAAAAGGCACAGGTTAAGAGAATGGATACGAAAACAGAACCCAACATTCTGCTGTTTACAGGAAACATACCTCAACCTCAAAGACAGACACTACCTCCAAGTAAAGGGTTGGGAAAAGGTTTTGCAAGCGATGGGACCTAAGAAACAAGTGGGTGTGGCTATCCTAATATCTAACAAAATTGATTTCAAACTAAAATCAGTCAGAAGAGATGAAGAAGGACACTTTATACTCATAACAGGAACAATTCAACAAGATGAAGTCTCAATCCTAAATATCTATGCCCCTAATATAAAAGCACCCACATATGTAAAAGAAACTTTACTAGAACTCAAATCACACATCAAACCCCACACACTACTAGAAGGAGATTTCAACACTCCTCTCTCACCAATGGACAGGTCAACCAGACAGAAACTTAACAGAGAAATAAGAGAACTATCAGATGTAATGAATCAAATGGACTTAACAGACATCTATAGAACATTACACCCAAACAGGAAAGAATATACCTTCTCAGCACCTCATGGAACCTTCTAGAAAATTGATCACATACTCAGTAACAAAGCAAACATCCACAGATACAAAAAAAAAATGGAATAACCACCTGTGTCTTATAGGATCACCATGGAATAAAGTTGGAATTTAACAAAAATTCCACCCCCAGAAAGCCTACAAACTCATGGAAACTGAACAGTCAACCACTGAACAACCCCTGGGTCAAGGAAGAAATAAAGAAAGAAATTAAACCCTTCCTTGAATTCAATGAAAATGAAGACATAACATACCCAAGCCTATGAAACACTATGAAAACAGTGCTAAGAGGAAAGTTCATAGCACTAAGTGCCCACATAAAGAAAGCGGAGAAAGCTCACATTAGAGACTTAACAGCACACCTGTAAGATCTAGAAAAAAAGAAGCAGACTCACCCAGGAGGAGTAGAGGACTGGAAATAATCAAACTGAGGGCTGAAATCAACAAAATAGAAACACAGAAAACAATCAAAATAATCAATGAAACAAAGAACTGGTTCTTTGAGAAAATCAACAAGATTGACAAACCCCTATTCAAACTAATCAAAAGGCGGAGAGAGAACACTCAAATTAACAAGATCAGAAATGAAAAGGATATAACAACAGACACTGAGGAAATTCAGAGAATCATTAGGTCTTACTACAAAAGCCTGTACTCCACAAAATTGGAAAATGTAAAATAAATGGACATTTTTTTAGATAAATACCATATAC
>PVIU01023990.1:0-26308 GCA_004026605.1 Ondatra zibethicus | reverse complement strand
TTTTTAAATGGCCAGTTGAATAAGTTCACATGACTGATACCTCTAGATGAAAGAATATAAGCTTGTTTACAAACACACACACAGTCTAATGTTTTTATTGAATCTGTGTATGTGTCTGTGTGTGTAGAGGCAGGTGTACATGCCAACCACGTATGAAGCTAGGTCAGCTTGGGCTAGTCTCAAAAACAAACAAGCAAACTAACCAATCAACTAAGAACTTTACATCGCAAACATAATAACAAATGAAAAGAAAAACAAAGCAAAACTCAAGAGCCTGTACCATCTGATTTCAACTTCTAGCTAATAAAAGAGCTACGAGAATAAACTGAGGTATAGATTACAGAAAAAGGGTTAACTCTGGGAGACAGACACCAGGACAGGGCTTAAAGCCTCTGGACGCTGGGAAGACGCAGTATCATTGTGTGCTATAGTTATATGGCAATTTATCCCACTCCTTATTCAAGGCTTGCTAACTTTACTGTACCACCACTAGACCTCAAAACCGATTGAAAGAGAAAGAGAAAGGAACAAAATGAGGAGAAGGTTCCAACGTGGGACAGAAGCCCTGAGTGCTAGTTAGGACAGTGTTCATATACTTACTTCATCTCCCGGGTCAACCAATCCTTGAATGGCATTAAAGAGAGATCCATATCCTCCCACTGTCACCAGGATTTCTTTATTCGGGTCAATTTGATTTTGATAAATTTTTTCATATAAGCAGGACAGAGCTTTCACAAGTGGTGGATGACCCTGTTGTATTAAAGATAAAGACAAAACAAAAATCCATCTTGAAATGATTATTAAAGCAATACTTTGAGGCAATCTAATGCTAAAAAATGGAACAGTTTTAAATTTTGGGTTTAATATCCAGCATTATCCCCACATTTGTGTTTTTAAAGATTTATTTTATATATATGGGCATTTTGCCTACGTGTGTGTGTGCACCTACCTGAGGTACCCACCTGAGGTAGGTGTGCCTACGTGAGTGTAGTGGAGGCCAGAAAAAGGGTGCTGGATCCTCTGAACCTGTAGTGACAGGCAGGTGGGGCAGTCTGTACAGTTATAGTCACCAAGTAGGTGCTGGGAATTGAAACCAGGTCCTCTGCAAGAGCAATAAGTGCTCTAAACTATGGAGCCATCGCCCCAGCCTCCAACTCTGTATTTCCAAAGTAGCAATAAACTTTAAAAGCCTTTGCACTTTGAAGGTCTCGATGAATGGTTATGAAAACTTGCTGTTGGTAAAAAATATCCACAAAAGAGAAGGTTTGGAATAGAAATTTAAAAGCATTTGTTTTGAATAGAAATGAACTCCCTCCCAGCATATTGATGATAGCACAAAAAGTAGATGAATGTAAAAATCCTGCATTTGTTACATTCCCCGAATCTGCTTTCCCCAATTGCCGGGGAGGTTCTTCCTGCCATGGACTAAGAAAAGGAAAACCAAATTCACCAAAGATACACATGCTGGTGTTGCTAATGCAAATGCTACCAGGAAGCCCTGTATTGTCCACTGATGAGAAAAGAACAGTTCCCAGGGACAGCGACTCCCTTGAGATAAGATGTGTAAATAGTTAGATATACAGTGATTCTCATACTCAAACTTCTGTAGGGACTGGGACTATAGCTCAGCACTAGAGCTTGCCTAGCAGGTATGGGCCCTGGGCTCAACCCATATTCTGAAATAAGTTACTTTTATTTTAGCTAACATGCAATAATTGCACATATTTAAGGGGCAGTGTAATACCTCAACACATGACCGCAGTCTATAGATAAAACCAGTAATTAGCATTTTCCTCCAGTTTCTTTGGAACCTTCAAGCTCCTCTCTTCAATTACAGTTATTCAAACAGGTCGTTGTGAATTCTAATCCCTGTCTGTGCTGTAGAAGACTAGAAATTTTTCCTTCCATCTCACTGGGTCTCGGTATCTGGTATTTAATCTCCTCTCCTTCCACATGTTCTTCCTAACCTCCAGGGATTACTCTTCGACTCTCATCTATCTATCTCCAGATCCACATATTTTAGCTTTTCCATACGAGACAAAATATTTAATAGTTGTTCCTCTGTGTCTGTTTCATTATTCCAGTTAACATGTTTGCCAATTCCATCTGTTTTGTCAAAGTTCTGCTTTTCACTCTGCCTGTGGCAGAATAATAGTCTACTGGGGAGGACACCATATTTTTGCCTATTCCTCTGCAGATGGCCACCTAGACTGATTCCGTATCTTAGCTACAGTGAAAAGCACTTCAGTAAATCCCTGAGATGCTGCCCTCATTTCCTTTGCATATAAATCCAGACATTTTTATGTGTGTTGCTCCATTTATTTATTTATCTATCTATTTATTTATGTTGCATTTATTTATTGTAACAGGCCTTTTTCTGTCCTGCCAATCCCAAATAATGACATGAAGACTTATTAATTATGAAATCTCAACCTATAGCTCAGGCTTGTTTATAACTAGCTCTTAAAACTTAAATTAGCCCATTTATATTAATCTGCATTCTGCCATGTGTCTCATGGCTATTACCTCTGCACATCCTGCTTGTGCTTCATCTCCTTTGCATGTCTTGATTATACTCTCCTACCTCCTCTCTCTGCCTGGAAGTCCTGCCTATGCCTCCCGCCTAGCTATTGGCCATTCAGCTCTTTATTAAATCAGTCACGACAATATATTTTCACAGTGTACAAATATCCCACAACAATTTATTGTGTGTGTTGGGGGACAGTATCCATGCCACACTGTGCACGTAGAGGCTGGAGAACTACTGAGGAGTTGGTCCTCTCCCTCCATCATGTGTGTCCCAAGGATCAAAATCAGGTTGTCAGCCTTAACAAGTGCCTTCACCCATAGGGACAGTTTGCCAGCCCTACTTATACTGCATTTTGTGACACTTGCACTAATTTATAGTGATGTCCAGGGTGCAGAAGAGATTTTTTTATACTCTATGCTTCTTTGACATACACAATTGCTTAGCTTCATTAAATCACATCTGCCTACTTTTGCTACTGTTCCTTGTGCTTTGGGACTTTTATAAGAAAATAAGCCTATACCAATAACTTGACTTATTTCCCATACATTTTCTCCTACAGCTTTCATAGTTTCAGGTCTGATATGTGGGCTTATAGGTTGGTTGGTTAATGAGTGGGCTGGCTAGTTTTATGTCAATTTGACACAAGTTTGAGTCATTAGGGAAAAGGGAAATAAAAGTGAGACAATGCCCCTGCCCCCAGGCTAATGGGCAAGTCTATAGTACAATTTCTTGATTGATAAATGATGTGGGAAGGCCCTGTGGTCTGTTGGTCTCAGATGCTATAAGAAAGCAGGTTGGGCAAGCTATGAGAAGCAAGCTAGTAAACAGCACCTTTTTCAAGGCCTCTGTATCAGTTCCTGCCTCCAGGTTCCTGCCTTGAGTTCCTTTTCTGGCTTCCCTGCATGATAGACTACAAGTTTTAAGATGGAAACAAAAAAACCAAACCCTTCCCAACTTGCTTTTGGCCATGGTATTTTACCATAGCAAAAGACATCTTAATGAAGACAGTGAGACTATGAGAGCCGTGTGACTGTCCTGGTCGGGTCAGTCTTGCTGCCTTTCCCCTGTGCTACCATCTCCAAAGCAAAGCCCTGCATGGACTGTATGGACTTGCAAAGTTAGACTCACAATGACAAAGTGTAAAGACTTCTTCCATATCCTGTTTCTCCTCATTTTCCACACTCTCATGAAAGGAAAAGATGCTCAGTTATATGATAACCACACAGCTCTCAGGCATGGTAAACATCTAGTTCAAAGCTAATCTACTCTAAAATGTCTGGATACTTGGGCATTTCGGTAGAGATGATGGGTAAGGGGTTAGAGAGACTAGGAAGGAGGCAAGCATCTAGTCAGAGACAGGGTTCATTAAGAAGACAGTGCTAAGGGTATACGAGTGTTAATGAAATAACAAAGGTGTTGAGAGAATATTTTCCCTTCCTTTGAAGTCCTGCAATTTCATCTTGAAGAGGATTAACTTAACATCAGTGCAGCCATGATAGACTGCCGACTAACAGTATTGGGACTAGGCCTCATCATTATAATAACCAGGAAAAGCCACAGACTGTACCCTGCAGGGGACCAATCAGAACTAAGACAGACAAGTTCTAGATGCTCCAGGACATTAAGGATAGCTTACATAATCTGTATATAGATTCTCAATTTCCTTGCAGCAAAGCCAGTACCAATCACTGTTTGACAAAACTTATGCTACCTCACTCCTGCCCAATCAGGAGTTCAACCCACATCTGAATCTGGAATTTCCCTGCCCCACCCCCATCCTTTACTTCTTAAAAACCCTGCCATAGCTGAGCTCAGTGCGCTCCCTGATCCAACCGCTGTGTTGGAATGGACAGAGAGCCCAAGTTTGAGCTTGGAATAAAGGCTCTTCACTTGGCATATGAACTTGAGCTTGCAATAAAGGCTCTTCACTTTGCATATGAACTTGGACTCCTGGTGGTCTTTTGGGGACACATGACGCAGGCATAACAATTTCAGAATAACAGTCAATGCAGGACCAAAACAGGTCTGTGAAAGGCTGGAAGTTGGGGACAGTTCATCCCAAGAGGTAAGGGCAAGGGGCTCCTGAGTTTCCAGGCTGGGACAGTTGATCCTAGAAAGACAATGTCCTTTAAGGAGGAGTGGTTCACACACACACACACACACACACACACACACACACACACACACACACACACACACCAGCTTGAGGTATCAGTGTATGCCCCACATGGCCCCAATAGACTCACAAAGCCCCTTGTGTACTGATTCAGGTTATCAGTTAATGCAGCCTTTGATAATTCTTCCTTTACATATGCAGGAGGGGATATATCTGGAAGGCCTTGTCCAAGATTCACAACAGCAGGATCTGCAGCCAACTTAGTAAATTCAACCCTGATTTAAAAAAGGAAACAACTAAAATTAGGAAATTACAGAGTTAGCTTCATTATCATATGTAATCAGGCAGTGGTAACCCATCCTTTAATCCTAGCACTTGGGAGGTAGAGGCAGGTAGATCTCTGAGTTCAAGGCCAGCCTTGCCTACAGAGTGAGTTCCAGGACAGCCAGGGCTACACAGAGAAATACTGTTTTGAAAAACAAGCAAACGAAAAATCATATGTTCTTATAAAACCAAAAAAATAGGACTTTGTCTTAGAGATGAAACACAATGGGTTCCCAACATAAACGTTACCACCCACAAAATGAATTTATCTAGCAAATGATGGTTGAAAAAAAAAGACCCTATATTCCTTAGAGACCTCAATTTAATAACATTCATATTTGATGTTATGTTATTATTATTATTATGTTATTCAAATATGAATGTTATTAAATGTAGGTATATTAATGCCTATAAATGTCTGTAATTTCAGGAGGGAAGGCTGAGGCAAGAGACTCAAGAGTTTGAAGCCAGCCTGGGCTACATACATAGCAAGGCCCTACTTCAAGAAAAAAAGAAAAGGACACTGTTGTAAATTTCATGAAAGCATCAGTCAAACTTAGTTTTAGATATCCTCTGCTATGTATCCAGTGCTAGCCCAGAGACTACCATCCTCCCATTCAAGCTTAATTAATTAGGGGGGATTTAAATGAATGGCTTCATTATTGGATTGTGACTGAAGCTAACACCCAGTTTAAGGGACACAGGAAACCTCACATAACCATTCGTTGAAGACACTCACCACACATTGCTGTCCAGGCCTTCGATTCGTTTGGCATTTTTGAATCTCAAAGCCATTTTCTGAAAGATATATATTGAAATCTTCTTTTAATTCTTTAGTCAAAATTCAAAGAGGCCAGTAAACAATGGGCCACTCTTCCTTTTGTCTTCTGTTACCTTGTAAATGGTACCATGAAAAGAAGTTTTAGAACCCAGTGCAAAATTCTAAGGAATTGTCAGCTCTTTCCTACTGTTCTACAGAATGTTTTTCCTTGTGTCCCTTATATCTTTACACTCAAGAACAAAATACCACCCCAGCATGAAGAGCTAATCAATTTAAAGGCTTGAAACACACTCTAGAGCTCAATTATAATACCAACAGAAAAAATTTCAAGAGAATCTTGAGCCATGCCATGAAGTTTGCATAACATATTATACACCCATAGTTCTATAAGGAAGTTCCTCCCATGGCCTACAGGAAGAACTCAATCAATGGTTCTACACTGTTTACTTATGGATACTGATGCTAACGCTATGAAGCACCATTCTGCGTACTTTACATGACTAAAATTTTAACATTCACATCAGCCCTACGTAGCACTACGAACCCCATTTATGCTGAGCAAAACTGAGGTACCATGAAGATGGAGAAGGAAAGAACTTTTTACATCTACCAGCACTTGTAAAACAATCTCAAGCAGGCTCAGCCCAGGATTTGAGCTCATGACCTTTCTCGACAGCCCATACTTACATTACTTTCTACTGGTTTTCACATGCTAAGACCTTCTAAAAAACATGACTGTAAGTTGTTGCTTAAAATATAGCAGTCATTCCCGCTAGGTCTGCTAACACCAAGCAAGCAAGCTAAGACTGTAGTAGGAAAATATTAGAAGTTATAATTACCATACCATACACACTATTTCAGTTCTTTCAATTCAAAAGTTATATTTTGACTATTTCTCAAAAGTATTAAATTAGCTTTGAGTTCATTGTTAGCAGGCTGGTGGAAATAAGAAAAATGATTGACAGCATTTTTGTAAGGAATTTTATAATAGAATATTAAAGCAATTTTAATTCAATCTGGAAGAGAGATAATGATAATGGTTATTAAATAGAACATTGTTCTCATTCTATTTCCAATAACGATACCAAAGAAATAGCTTTCTCAGCCTCCTATTTGTAATCTTTGAAACTCCAGTGAAGGGAATCATGAGTAAACTCTCTAGAGGCTAACACAATTCTAAACAGCATTTTGATGAAGCCCCACCTGAACACAGCACTACTCTAGAGAATACAATTATAAAACTCAAAAGACCTCGCATAACAGAAAAAGATACTTTTAACAAAGGCATTTGCCTCTTTCTGAAAATGTGTTGAGAACTTAATGATTCACTCAGCATGTGATCAGAAATGCAAAGTAGATTTATATATTTAAAAAAAAAGCAGGGCTGGGGAAATGGCTTAGTGGGCAAATCACTTTCTGGGTAAGCATGAGGCCCTGAGTTTGTATCCCAAGCACCCATGTAGAAGGCAGGTTCTCCTATGGCTTATAACTCCAAGACTGGGGGACAGAGATAGGATGGTTCCAGGGGCTCCCAGTCCAGCCAGTACATCTCAAACAGTGAACTCCAGACAAAATCAATAAGAGACCCTGCCTCAAAAATAAGGTAGAGAGCAACCGAAGAAGATACCCAACATTGACCTTGAGCCTCCAAATACCCATTCGAAGGCATGTACACCCTCCTGCATGCACCGTTCCCCCACAAACTGAAAATGAAAAGTTTTTATGGAATGCCATAGACAACATCGACACGGAGTACTGTGGGAGCCCATGTAAGACCCAGTTTCCATTTAGAATCATTTTTTACTTAAAGAAGTCATTTGAGTTTAAGCTTGCCTGCTCTGCCTTTTCCAATAACCTTGAGGGCTATGAGAAACTTCTGATTTAGCCCATGAGAAAAGAACATTCTATCTAGTAGACAGTATACTGCTGACAATGTTCTATCAGGAACATCAAGATAGAAAATAAGGCTGCTTCCGAGGAGCAAGCACGTGTTGGAGAGGAGGCTGCTCACTCAAGGACGGGAGTGGTCTTGTGGGTAGACACCAACTGACCATCTGTGCTGTGCTTTGTTCTGCTTTTGTATATAAGCAAGTTCTGAAATAAACTCTGGGCTGTTTGGCTCCTTGGCTATGACCAGACAGATCTCCCAATTCTACCCTGTTTTTTGTTTCTTTCACGTGACTTTTCTTTGGCCTCGAGGATGCCGTATCGAGAAACCCTAGCTGACTTTGTAAGAGTGGGCTCCTACAGAGTACAACTATTTCAACTTAGTTAGTTGAGAAAAAAAAGCACATTTTGATTTTATTTAATTTTATTCAAAGTGTCTGTGTAAGTCATTTCCTCTATTGCCGCTGCCTCCCTTCCATCACAGTTCAATGTCTCAACCACCTGACCTTCCCACAACATACAGTTCCGCTTGCTGTGGTGACCCCCAACCATAAAAGTATTTCATTGCTATCTCATAATTGTACTTTTGCTACTATTGTAAATCACAATGCAAATATATCTGATATATGATCCCCAAAGGGTCATGACCCACTGCTATAGAGACTTCACTAAGCATGTCTCCTCCCCTACGTTTTATACTGCAAATAAGATTGTGCCAGGTAGCACTGAGTTTTGAATAGTCGTAAACAGAGCAGCAAGCATTTCCTTTGCCCGGCAAGCATTCATTTCCCTTTCTTGGAGATGAGACTGCTTCTGTTGAGGACACATGCTTTGTATTCAGTCCCTGGTCTGCACAGTCAAGTCCCTGCACTTGGTTCACTCCTCCTAACCCATCTGCTACCTTTGTTGCTCAAGTTGGATTTTCATATCCTGCTTTCCCTACATCAAGGTCTTCCTACGCCTATGCGCTCCTGTTAAATGCAGTATTTTCTAGTATTCATTCATTCATTCATTTGTTCATTCAGTTGTATGCTCTTAGATTATGAAAACACCTTGTGCACTGCTACGTCAGTTAAGTTTCTCTGGCCATGCAGCTGCGGGGCTGGTCAGCCAGAAACATGCAGAGTAGGCAACAGGAGAACACCTGCATTACAGCTGGAATCTGAGGTAAGGATCTTTACTTCCTAGGTGGGTGCTCACTAAGTTTCTTTTCTAAGACATCGACTGAACAAATCTCATCCACAGCAGGGCTGCTATTCAGCTTTCCTCAAAGCACATTCTTTTAAATCTTAATTTTATCTGAAAACTCCCTTCACGGATCACTACACTGGTGTCTGAACACATATTTAGGTACTTAGATATCTGTCAGCCAAGCGGATACCAGCAGAGTCCATGATAGAGTCCTATGCGTGGTACACAGTGAGTTTTCAACTCATGATGAATGAAGAGATTAGTTTACATTATCATGTCAGCGAAGTTAGGTACGTATGTCAGCCAGCTTAAGTTTATCTATGCTGCAATAATGAAAGACCCCAGCATTCTAAGATTTGAGACAGAGCCTTTTCCTTGCCTCTGTTAGAAACTCACTAACTCCTGAGTTTCTGGGGGATTCTCCCACCTCAGTCTCCCATCTACCTACAGCAGGGTTGGGATACACACACACTGTCATGTTCAGTTTTGCATGGGTTTGGGGGGTTGGAAAACAGGTTCTTACACTTTTGCACCAAGTGCCTTTATTTCAGAACAGTCTCTCCAGCCCTGATACACTAACAGCATAGAATTATAAAGGTTTCCTTTTGCTTACACCACACGGGCATTTAAACTCAGCTGCCTCTCTGTTCCATGTCACTCATCCTGAGACATAAGTCAGCCTCTGCCAAGAACACAGCCTACTTTAAAACAAGGAGATCGATCTTAGGAGATCCTGTTTGGATATATACACATCTCTTCTGTTTATACATTTTTTTGTCAAAGTGACTTCGTGGTTGATGTTGGGAAGCTCTGCCCAGCCCCACTCCTCCCATTCCAGACCCTGCCCCTGAGAAAGCCCACCACTGGACCACTGGCAGCTCCTCCCTGGAACTGCTCACGGCAGCCTATACGGTATTCAAGACTTTGCCCATACATCTTCCATAGATTTCATGCCTTCCTGAGAGTTACCTGGGAGTTGCCTCGCTCTGCTCTGTTGATTGAATCTGGATTTATTAATTCTGTTTGATTTGACTTATTACTTCCCCAATAACCGGGGATCCAATACTTCCCAGTTGAGCCACAAAGCCAGGTTATATAACTGGCCAGCAGAGGAAGCAGTACGTGTTTGTGGAAGTAACTAAGTAAAGCTGTGGGAGTCCAGCTCCCGTGGGGTGTAGGTCCCAAAGAGGAGGTGTGAAGTGGGTGAGGGGAAGGACACTGACACAAGCTGAAGGTGAATTGGGATGACTGCCACTTGACTGATAAAAAGACTACACCATACTCTTTAATTGCACAAAAGATTCAATGGGAGAAAGGGGCATGTGAGCTGAGGTGTGGCTTCTGATTAGGGGCTGAGGAAGCTAGCATTGACCTTCACAAGTTAATAGGCACCAGTCACACATAAAAGGGCCACAAGGTCCTCTTGCCAGAGATAAAAATAACTCCCTTTTTAGCCACCCCTGAGAGAATGGGAGCTCTTATCTAAATGCCTGACCTTGGGAAAAGGACTTTCTCTACTATGGAATATTGAAGTTTTTTTTTTTAATATGACTTAGTATATCCAAATAACTAAAGCTTAAAGTGAGCAAAGATGAGGCTAGAAAAATATTACTGTGAACCTGAGTATGTAGGCAGAGACATGTAGGCCACCCAGACCTGAATAATTACACAGATACTATATTAATTACAACACTGTTTGGTCAATAGCTTATGCATGTTTCTAGCTAACCCTTTCATCTTAAATTAACCCATTTCTATTAATCTGTGTGTCACCACGAGGTTGTGGCCTTATGTAAGTTTCTGACTGGCAGCTCGCAGCTTTTTCCTTCAGCAGCTACATGGCGTCTCTCTGACTCTGCCTGTTTTCTCTCTATATCTCTGTTCTGATTTGCCGCCTGAATTTACACCACTAAGCCACTGGCCAAAACAGCTTCTTTAATAACCAATGGTAATAAAACATAGTCATAGCATACAGAGGGGAATCCCACAGCATGAGTAGACCTTTGGAATCTATAAATCTTGATTATCAAATATACTTTATTTATCAAGCATATGTTACTCATCTAAACTTTCTAGCAGCTTGGTGTTAACTTGTGTAGGAATAGGCAGAGTTATCACACTATATGGTCCCATGGTGGTGGGAAGATCAGACAGGTCATTGTTACAGGTTGAATTTGGTCCCTCTCAATTACATAGGTTGAGGTCCTAACTCTCAGTGCTCAGAATGTGTCCACAGATACAGAATCACTGGGGTCTCACTGGCTTGGGAGCTAAGAGCACTGTCTACTCTTCCAAAAGACCCAGGTTTGATTCCCAAAACCCACATAGGTGGATCAAAACTGTCTGTAATCCAGTCCCAGGAGATTCAGCACCCTCTTGTGGACAAAACACTCACATAATAAATTAAAATAAAGATTTGCCCGTTGTTTAAAAAAACAGAAAAGAAATAGGCCCATTGCATAGGCGATAGTTCAAAAAGGTCATTGGGGGGACTCACATCTACTTTGGCCCATGGGTTCCTCATTTAAGAAGACACACAGAGAGAACCTTGTGTAAAGGGCAAGTCAAGGATGCCAACATCCCCAAGAAATCACTGGAAGTCAGGGAAGATGTTTCCTTAGAACGAAATGTCCCTGTTTACAATGTGCCTTCTCAGCCACCAAAGGCAGTGAAGGAGACAAAATAAAATATCCCATTTCTTAAGCATTTGCTTTGTTAGAATGACCAGAGTAAATCAATTGACTAGCTGTGTTAGACAGGGTTCTCTACAGTCATAAAGCTTATAGAATGAATCTCTCTCTGTTCATTACCATAAAAGATTCATTAGACTGTCACCACACTGGAACACGTACTTTGGGGTACCCTGAATCTGTGTTCCATGGTTATTCATACTTGGCTCCTGAATAAGCTATCTCTTATCACCTTTGAGGTGAGAGTTGTGTCTTTACAGTGACAAAGGTCGTGTGACAGTGCACAGTGAGGACAACCAGACTCAGTTGCAGATGCAAATGGTGGTTGTGAGACAGGGCTGGGCAGATCTCAGAGTCCGAGGCCAGCCTGGTCTACAGAGCGAGTTACAAAACAGCTAGGGCTACCTAGACACACCCTGTGTTGAAAAATACACACAAAAACCCGTTTTCCTGGGGCAGACTCAGCACCAGGAAGTTAGAATGAACTTCCAGATATATTAGAGAACATCTATAGGTCTAGGATGATTTTGAATGCAGCTAACCATGTGATGTGCACTTTTCCATTAGTTTGATTTCATGCATGGCATACACAAAGTTATCATTGAAATCACAAGCTACCTAATCTTCCATCAGGTTGAAGGGAAAGGGTGCTGCTCTACAGCTTCGCCACAAGGTGGCGAGTTTGGCAAAGATAAGGAAAAGCTTCAACAAAGCAAATTCTTAAAATGAGAGGAATTACAACCCAAGAGCCTGCGACACCAAGTTCCAGCTGCATACATTTTGAGGGCTTAGCCCACAAGACCTAATGCATGTAGGTGAGATGAGACAGGTACAGAAAAAGCCTCCCAAAGGATGGGCTGAAGCTGAGGAAGTCAAGGCTGTCAAATCTGTGTAATAGGAGTCATTAAGTAAGTCTTTACCCAGAGCAGCCAAAAGGACAGCCAAAAACTACTAGAAGACAAGAGAGCCAAAAGTAGAAACAGCAATGTTATATACAATGTTTGAGAGCACATACACATGTGCATATACATTTTGCCGTGCCTTTATTTTACTTAGCTTTTATATTTTGATGTTTCGAAGGCCACAGTGATGATACTTAGGACACTCTTCACTTTTTAGTATTAATACTCCCTCTTAAATGTCTCTGTTAAGACACACTGGAAACGCTATACTGAAAACACTATACCACCCCTGCCGTGGTTTCTTTCTTTCTTTTCTTTTCTTTTTTTTTTGTTTTTTTGTTTTTCAAGACCTGGTTTCTCTGTTGCTTTGGAGCCTGTCCTGGCACTCACTCTGTATACCAGGCTGGCCTTGAACTCACAGAGATCCGCCTGCCTCTGCTTCCTGAGTGCTGGGATTAAACCACTGCCCAGCCTATGTCATGTTTCTTTTGTGAAGTTCTTGGCTGCCACTCAGGCTTCTGTGAAATCAGGGACTCTCAGGATGGCACTGGGACATTATTAAGGGCAGAGGATTTCCCCAGCATATAAGATGCCACTGACAATCTAAAGCTACCAGACCTTAGTTGCATGAGACACAGACTAAATCCACATCCCCTTTGTCATGAAAAGGAATGAAAGGAAGGGCTCATGCTACCGGAAAAAGGGAAAAGGAAAGTCCTTACCTTCATCTCGCAGGTGACAGAGGGGAACTTGAACCCCACAGGGTTTTACTTCATTTCTGCTTCCTGTCACATGAGACTAAATACAGTCACACTCCCCAAATTCACTATCATAGAAGGACGGAAAATTGGAGCACTCAAATCTGTCTCCAAAGCACATTAGGCCTCACAATTATAAGGGAAATGAGAATTAAAATCATGTGACACCAAGATGTATCCATTAAGATGTTTAGATACTAAGTGTTGTTGACAGAGACAGAGGCAACTGGGATACTGTTGAACCCTGGTGGGAAAATAAAGGGGCCCAGGCAGTATGAGAAATGGTTTGGCAGTGACCTAAAAACTAATTAAAACTAAAAACTAATTAAAACTAAAAACTAATAAAAACTGATTAAAAATCAGCCATATTCTCACTGTGAGATGTTTACAAAAGAATGAAAACATACATCTCTACAATCAATGTCTTGGCAAGTGTCCCTGGCAAGGTTATTCATAGATGCCCAAACCTAGAAACAATACAAAGGCCTATCAAAGGGGAAAAAAGAAAAGCAAAAGACACATCCACATATTGAACTAGCATGCAATAGCAAGGAGGAAGGATTCACAGATATGCTACACTTAAAGTCATTGCATGTATAAAAATATAAGCAAATGGCTTATATCTCAGTGGAAGAGCATTTGCTTAGTGTCTGCAAGGCTCTGGGTTCAATTCCCAGCACCATAAGGTAAGGCCACAGAGAGACATGGAGAATGTTTGAAGGGTGATGAAGATGCTGTGCGGTTGCTGTGGCAGGGACTCCATTGTATATCCCTTCAGCAAATCAATGATCACTGAGTTCTCATCCTAAAGCTCTAGTTTGTTGTCTCTAGACAGAACTGATTTGAAAAGGTCGTCAGGGTCTTCTAAAATGATGCCCCCTTTCTCTCTCTGTAAAAAAAAAAAAAAGTTCCTCAAGCAAACACTAACAAGATTATGTCACAGATTTGAGCTCTTCCAAGGTATTAGCTGCAAATTCAGAAAACCAGATGGATTACTTTATTTGGCCACTAGATGGCAGCAAAAACACAGACTGCTCCAGCAACGATGGAAAAACTGAATGTAAAATTCAGGGGGACATCTGAATTAAGAATGAGGCGATTATACCTGACGCAGAGGTGTGTGATTTAACTGAAACTTTTAAGCAATACATACTTAGTTGCTCTATCTTGTACGGAATTATTTCTAAACTGGATTTGGGGGCTTATTCCTGTAATCTGACAGTGTTGGAGGTTGAAGATAAAGGATCAATACAAATTTGATGTTAGCCTGGTCTACCTACCACGTTTCAGACCAGTTCGGGCTACACAATTAGACCTTCTCTATAACAACAAATAACTAGACAGGCAGGCATGGTAATGCATACCTCTAACCTAAGAATTTGAGAAGTAGAGGCAGGAGGATCAGTTCAGGGCCAGTCCCAGCTACCAGCAAGTTCTAGGTCAGCCTAGGGTACATGAAATCCTGTCTGAAAACCAAAGAAAACAAAACCCACCAGCCAACAACTAAAATACGTTCAATATCTGCTGACTGAGCAAGTGAGTGATTAGGAAGGACTCTTGGCTCTCTCTGAGAGAGCATACTGGAGGAAAACCTTACACCCCAACAGGAAGCTAGGCACTGGCCACAATATACCTCACAGGGCTGATCCTAGGTGGGCAGGGAGTGTGAGCTATTTTGGACATTCTAAATTGAAGGCCAACACCTATCAAAGTCCGTTTCTGAAATTTTGGCTGACTTCAACCTGTAGAAAAAGCAGTTTGCCTTTATTTGCACCAATTCATTTACTTCATATAAAATTGTGCTAGTTGGTTTCTTTGAACTATCATAGCTGAGGATACAGCTAAGCAGTGGAAGGAGTCCCCTGCTTATGAGGTGGTAGGTGCCACCCCCAGTTTCAAAACACCAACACAAGGTGGGGGAAGGGATCCATCCTGGCATGGTGCGTGGTAACACACACTTGTCACTCCAGTGTTTACAGTTAACCTCAGTCTTGCCTAACACCCACATGGCTATTAGACAAGACTCCTGGACTACACCCCTAACCTGAGCGACCCCCACTTTCTACCAGCCCTGAAGCTAACAATGAGACAGCATCTGAATTCTATAGAAAATCAAAATTACTGTGTTGGTTTTCTCATCTTGATGTAGTCTGCCTAAGTGATGATCATTAATTTACTGGGTGAATATACTGATTAAGAAGTTTGGGGCTGGAGAGATGGCTCAGTGGTTAAGAGCACTGCCTGCTTTTCTAAAAGGTCCTGAGTTAAATTCCCAGCAACCACTTGGTGGCTTACAACCATCTGTAATGATGTTTTCTTCTGGCCTGCAGGCATGCATGCAGACAGAATACTATAAACACAATAAATAAGTAAATAAATCTTTAAAAAAAAAGAAGTTTGCACAACCTGACTCCAATGGAACAAATTCAGGGCAGCTTGAATCTATTCAGGGGCCATCCACAATCACTGATATTTGACTCAGGATAAACCATTTTCTTATTCCTCCCTCTGTCTTTTTCCTTGGTCTCTCTCTCTCTCTCTCCCATTTCTGCTCCTGAACTCTTGACTCAAGTGATTTTCCCGACTCAGAGTTGAGGTAGCTGGAACTGTTTTTAAAAAAAGATTTTATTTATTATGTGTACAGTGTCTGTTTGCATGTATGCCTGCAGGCCAGAAGAGGGCACCAGATCTCATTATAGATGGTTGTGAGGCACCATTTGGTTGCAGGGAATTGAACTCAGAACCTCTGGAAGAGCAGCAGCATGTGCTCTTAACTGCTGAGCCATCTCTCCAGCCCCCCAGTTGGAACTATTGTTATCTTCTATCTTCCAATTTCTAGTGACTATAGTTTATAGTAAATGGCCTGGCTGGCACAGGCACTTTCTGATACCCTGAACTGCCCACTGCTGCTTTTCAAACACCATTCAGTCTTCCTTTTCATCTTCCAACAGGAAGAACAGTTATCTCTTTATCTGCCTGACAATTTAAGGTTTCTATTAGTGTGTGTGTGTGTGTGTGTGTGTGTAGTGGGTCTGTGTCTGTGTGCGTGTGTGTAATGTGTGTGTAGTGTGCGTGTATGTATATGTAGTGTGTGTGTATATGTAGTGTGTGTGTATATGTAGTGTGTGTGTGTATGTGTGTAGTGGGTCTGTGTCTGTGTGCGTGTGTGTAGTGTGTGTGTGTGTAGTGTGTGTATGTGTGTGTATGTGTGTGTAGTGTGTGTGTATATGTAGTGTGTGTGTAGTGTGTGTGTAGTGTGTGTATGTGTAGTGTGTGTGTATATGTAGTGTGTGTGTAGTGTGTGTGTGTAGTGTGTGTGTGTGTGTCCCTGCATGCAGTTGCCTGCAGAGGTTAGAAAAGGATATAAGATCCCTGGTGGGTTATGGGCAATTGCGAATGGTCAGATTTGGGAACTGAGTTCTTAGCCCTCTGCAAGGGCAGCAAGTTCTCTTAAGGCTGAGCGGCCTCTCCAGACCCTCCCCCAACCTTGCTGTGACTTTCAATGCAAAGCCTCTGATGAACTGTGGGAATGTTTTGTGATAGGGTCAGTCCTTAAAATGGCAGCTGTTAAAAATTAAGCCTAGAGTCAACATGTAACTCAGTCATCCCATTGCTTGGGGGTGCTGCTGGTGGTGGTGGCGGTGGTAGGGGTGCTGCTGGTGGTGGTGGGGGTGGTGCTGCTGCTGGTGGAGGTGGTGGTGGTGGTAGGGGTGCTGGTGGAGGTGGTGGTGGTAGGGGTGCTGCTGGTGGTGGTGGTGGGGGTGCTGGTGGCGGTGGTGGTGGGGGTGCTGCTGGTGGTGGTGGTAGGGGTGCTGCTGGTGGAGGTGGTGGTGGTGGTAGGGGTGCTGGTGGAGGTGGTGGTGGTGGTAGGGGTGCTGGTGGTGGTGGTGGACTGTATGTCAAGTAGTCAGCAGGTTTGAATAATGCCCTGTTGGTGATTCTTGCCAGAAATGTAGATGAGAATCATTTAGACACATTTTTTCTAAGAATATTCCAGATTTAAGGATCAGCATATCTTAGTGTGAGTCATACATGTAATCATACATGTAATCTAACAAACACACACACTTTTGTCGTTCTTATTTATTTTTTGAGGCAGGGTCTCTCTATGTAGTCTCTGATTGTCCTGGAACTCTCTATGTAGATCAGGTTGACCTTGAACTCACAGAGATCCACCTGCCTCTGCCTCCTAAGACAGCACTGCCACTGCATCCAGCTCATACCTCTTAGTATCATAGTTTCGTATAACCACATTGGCTGGCCACCATCGCTTGGATTCAGTCATCTTCTATGTATGGGGGAAAGGAAATTCAAGATGCTCATGAGGTAGAAGTCATAAGATTTGAAAGTCAATTATACTTTTACAACTTTTAAAATTGACATAATAAGGGTTGGGAGGCTGGAATGAGGGTGAACAGCACCAAGTGCCTAACATTCTACCATTTTTGGCTCTTGAAAAGGACAATTAGAGAAAACTCAGTCTGATACCAAATGCTCACATTCACATAAGAGTATGAATTTGACAATGCCATGATCCCACAGCCCTTTTCTTTTCATTGACCACTGAGTGATTTCAAAATAGATCCTGGACTTTACCTCATAATACGCCTAATTATTTGGTGTATATCCTTGATAAACAACTGTAATGCCATTACTGTTCGGCTGGAACCTCCAGCTCACCCCTGCATGATCCAGAAAGCTCCATTCCTGTCTCTCTCTCCAAACCCCAACCTGAGAAAATACACACAATAATTTGCCTGTCTGTGATAAGCAATACCTACGGCAGAAGTGGAGAATCCCAGGACGTTTGAAGAATAAATTGTCTTTAGGTGCTTTGCTCGGCTGCCAAGGGAAGAGAGTCTCCTCTGGGCCAAAAACATGCTAGAGAAGAGAAACATTGAAAAAGGAGTCATGTATGAGTCACGTGTGTCAGTTACGTCACCACCAGTCACCTGGAGGCAGAACACAGGCTTATATAAATATAAACACAGTAAAAGCTTTAAAATTGTACTTATTTATTGTGTGTGTGCGCATGCACATGTGCGTGCTTGCATGTGTGCAAGTGTGGGGCTCACAAGACAACTTGTGGGGACTCAGCTTTCTCCTTTAGCCACGTGAGTTCTAGAGATCCAATTCAGGCTGTCGAACTTGGCAGCAAGCATATTTACTGGCTGAGCCATCTCACCAGTGTGGAACACATTTCTGACAATTCAGCTAACTTCCTTCCCTCCCTTCCTTTAGGATTCTTGTTCTAGTTTATATTATTCATTTCTGGAATCATCCTAATGCTATTCTCTGTATCCTATAAAAATATACACTGCAAAGGAAATATGCAAGTGACTAGAATCAAGATGGGTCGCTTGTGTCAACCAGAACAAAATTACGTATAATAAGTGGGGAGGTAATCAAGCTACAGTTGTTACAGGTTTGTGCCTGATAACAGCACAAAAGACTACCACAGGCTGACAGAGAAGACACTGCAATCTTACATACAAGCAACTGAGTATTCAACTTGGGACCAAGGTAATGTCAAAGAATTTGCAGGCGGATCTATTTTATCAGGACCATTGGTTCCCCAGTAGTGACACAGAGACCTATTATTAATTATGAAAGTTTGGGCGAAATCTTAGGCTCGTTTCTAAGTAGCTCTTTTTAACTTAAAATAATCTACTTCTTTTAATCTACATTCCTTTACGTGGCTCGGTTACCTTTACTTTGTAATGCTCATGCTGCCTGCTGTGTGTCTTGGCGTCCCTGCCCTTCTCCTTGCCAGCGTCTTCTGTGGCTAGAAATCCTGCCTAGCTATTGGCTGTTCAGTTTTCTATTAAACCAATCACAGTGGCATATCTTCACACAGTGTAAAGGAATATTCCACAACAAGGATTAGTGCTTCAAAGTATTTTATGCAATCCTCCTTGCGGTTGTGTTTTATTAAACTTTCCAAGTGTGCTGTATACCTGTGATCCCAGCATTCCTAAGAGTAAGGCAGGAGGGTCATATGTTTGTGGCTAGCCTGGGCTACATAGCAGGCCTGTTTAAAAATACTGAGTGACTGGAATACAGCTCAGTCGTAGGGTGCTTGTCTAGCACGGACAAGGTCCTGTGTTTAATCCCAGCACCGTATAAAAAAAAGTCCTAAAGATACCGTCCCTTGAATTCCCCGTTTGAATAGGAATATGTCTGCAGCTTTCTACGGCTCTGCATTCCCCTCGTGGGGCTCTGCTTTTCCCAAATCAGTGACCCCGCCTGCCCAATCACTGCACACAGTTATAAAACCTGATCCATATGATCAGCAGAAAAATCAAATTGCCATTTTATCATCTCTAGAGCGGACTGATTCCAAAGGAAGACCGTGAACAACCTAGAGATTCAAAGTGAATTACTGAAGGCAAAATGCAAATCTCAAAGGTAGGCAAAGCTTTTCAAATTCAAATTCAGCTTAGAAAAGTTTAACATTTAGCGCTCTGGACTTACCATTCTAACTCCCATGTTACACACCTGTCCCATATGAGTTACTCATATATAAAGAATGGTTAGAGTTTAGTGAATTTGACAAAGTCCAGAATCTTCCTGCAAGCTCAGGAAAGATTATCCCAGACACCCCTAAAAGGGCCAGTGCTAATGAGCGTGTACCAGTTTGCTTTCACCACACACCATACCTGCTAGTTGGCTTCCAGAATGTTTATAAAGTTCACTAATTGCAACATAGGCAGGCGGACAAGGTTCTGGCTTGGAAAGTTTAAAGAAGCAGGCGTTCAAGGCCATATGAAGACAGTAAGCATGGAAAAATTCAGTCAAAGTTTATCAGCATGAGTTAAGAGGCACCATTCAAAAGTGGCTTGAACGCTGTGGGGGAAGTGGGATTCATGTGATCACAAATTTCTCCCAAGAGAAGCTGTGTGGCCTCTCGATGTTGGAATTGGGATACAGCACACTGGCAAAAACTTTTTAACAGACTTAAACCCGACTGGCTGCTCTGTGAGCAAGCTTCCCAGGTGTCACTGACCCATCCATCAGGTGGTGCTGAGGAGCCTCCAGGTGGAACGTGGAACGGAGGGTGGACCAAACAGTGGCGGGAGGCTCAGGTCTGCAGGAATGCTCGGCCTTCACACGTGACTGATAAGTTGTTTTTCCTTTTCAGCCTTGAACTGTCGGTTACCCAGACTGGGGAAGTAGTTCAATTAGTAGGGTGCTTACCTGTCCCTGGCAAAGCCCTAGGTTCTAACCCAGGCACTGAATAAAACCAGCAGTCATGTAATTCTATCATTGGGGAGGAGAAGACAGGAGAATAAAACGTGCAAGATCGCCCTCTGCTACATAATTACTTCGAGAACAGGAGACTGCCTCAAAAAACAAAAATCTATCAAGGATGAGCTGTTATCCTTTCACGGATGCGTTCTAAATACATCACTTTACACAATCAGGAGTAAAAGAGACAAGAGAGGACTGGGGTCCAGATATGTCGGAGCACATCTTTCTCCAAAGACCACACTGTGTCAACCCCAAGGTTGATCCCATAGTCTCCACTGTGGTCCGACCGGGAGCTTCTCCAGCCCGCCGATCTCCCTATGGTTCCCGGCTCCGCAAACGCCGCACTCTTCAGGCCGCGACACCGCGCACCACGTCCCGCGCCCGCTCACCTCGATCCCCGGGTTCGAATGCGACCCTGGCCTCAGTCCGGAGGTCGTGAAGTGGTGCGGGGGGCGGGTCCCGGGAGAAATCCACTTTGGGCTCCAGCCGCACCAGGGTGCAGCAGGGACCCTCTTGGAGAGTGAAGGGGGCAGGGTGAAGGCGGCGCCTGGCTCTGGCTGGGGATTGGACCCGGCAACGGGCTGAGGGTACGGATTGGCTGCGGGTTTCTCCAATCCCGGAGCGCGCAGTGAGAGTGTGAATGAAGCAGCCAGTCTGGGAGGACGGGGCGTGGCCTCGGATGCGTATCTGGGTTGAAATGGGTGTGTACGACTGGCTGGGTCAGGACTGATTTGGTCTGTGGATAAATCTCGCCTGCGAGTGGGTTCGGAGCGGGTTCTGGTGAGAGACTGGAAGTCGCTCAGCCTGTGCTGTGTACAAAAGGGCTTGTAGTTGTCTATTTGTCCCATCTAAAGGGCGAGAGGAGGGAGACGAAACCCTTCCTTCGGAACTGTAAAGTGATACAAGACCTAATGGGCGGAGGAGGCGAGATCGAAGACGGAAGACACCTGGTCACTAAGGAGGAAACCGGGACTAAGGGGAAAAAGAAAAGCGTCCAGGCACTGCTTCGGGGCGGGGGCGGAGCAGTGGCGGGTTGCGGGGAGGAAGGGAGGGAATCGAAAAGTGAGTTTCTGTTAAGAGCTCAGTTTGGGGTTTAGATTTTCTTCCTCTTGTTTTTAAAGAAATCGAGGCGGTGGCGGGCTTGTGACTGAGCGTTGTGATCATGCATGGAAGGAAAGAGCAAAATCAGACTTTGATTGGATGCGCTGTCCTTGGCACAGCGAGCCTCTTCCGTGTTTTGGCGTGATCATTAAATGAACTCATTGTAAGCAAGGGCGCTGGGAAGCCCTTGAACGGACGGATCCATGAGTGGGGAGATTTTTATTATAGGTGGTCAGTTTTATCTGCTTTATCTGCAGTTGGTGTTCTGTTGACATTGCTGTGATTAGATTGGGAAACATCAGGGTTTGTTCTGAAGGTTTTTAAAGTTAAGTGGCTGTTCAGTTGCTTTCTTTTTCTCTGTTTTTCATATAGAACCATTACAGTAAGCTGCTAGCTTGTTATTTCAAGACACACAGTATGTGGTATGAACACTGTGTTCCGAGTTTCTGATATGATTAGACTGGCCACATGATGAAATGCTGCCTTTTGTCTTTCTTTGATTTGTGGTTTCCTTGCTAGTTTGAATGTAATTTTGCAGCCCTCTTGGAGACAACATGGAATCTACGAGTTGAAGGTTTTTGTTGTTTTGTTTTTGAGACAGGATCTCACCACACAACCCAGACTGGTTTCATTGTTTAGCCCCAGTTGCTCCCAAACCCTTAGGAACCCTTCCTCTTCGGACTCCCGAGGACCAGGTTACATGCAACACAACGCTCAGCTTGCACGTTGTCAATCATCACTTCCCATCTAGTCAATAACAGTGATATTGGCATTAGTTTAAATATTTCAAGAACCTTAACAGAAATTGTGCATTTATCCACAGAAAGGTTGCTAAGGGTAACTGAATCTTCCCATCTCTATCCACGTATATTTTGAGGATAACTCTGAATCTTTCTATCTCCATCCACATATGTTTTCTCTGGGTTGAATACAGTTTGTTAGCATTTGCCATTTAAATTAATCAGTCATCTTTGAACTGTTGTTTGAAAAGGGAAAATGAATTTTGACTTTACATAGCAGTATGGTAGGAAAAGTGATTAAAAATACGGGGTATATATGTAAGCTATAATAATTAAAACTGTCCTTGGGGAAAGCTCAACAAAGCCTTCCAGGCATGGATTTACTGCACAGCTTCTAGCCAAGCATCAGAAAGTGTGAACACAGGCAAGCATCCACTGGTTGGGAACCTGGTGGGAACTGGTCTTTGATGAGTTCTCTCTGGGACTTTATGCCTGGAATGCCTGGATCACATCCATAAAATGTGCATGTAAGCTTTCAAGGGATGCTGCTCTCTAATGGGCTGTAGGTTCTCAGCCCCAGAGACTGTCCGTGAAGGTTTCCATCTCGCCTCCTCTGTCTGCCATGCTGTGCAAAGTCCTTCTGGCCTGCTTCAAAGTCACTGTTTCGTGCTCTCTGCACACTGGGGCCTCAAGGTAGGTGACTTAAGACAACTCAGGTTCTCCACCTTCTTAATGGTGATGAAACGCTTTGTGTGAAGTAAAGCAGGAACAGGAATACAAGCATGCATCAAACTCCTGGAATCCTCTTGTGATGTGTAGTTATCCAGTGGTAAACCCTAAGGGAGAAGCATCAGAAACCGAGTTAGGATGATGTAACACTACTCTCTGATGCTGATGTAGCATTTATTATGTTCCAGGAACCCTTTCAGGTTCTGATGGTGTTATGGTGACCCAGCCAGCTGGGTGGAGGGGAAATATGCACATTAATACTCACAGGTAGTAATGAAAGTGACAGCCAGTAGATGGCAGACTTTGCTTTTGAATTTCACACAGCTGGTGCTTTGAATCAGGCAATGCCGTTGCGTGCAAGACACATCACTAAAGGTGTTTTTGGATGAATTTGGCAGGCTTTTACACTTCCGATCTCTTGCCTCCTAGTTTGGATTCTTTTTCTCTACTGCTCACCCAGCCAGAGAATATATTTAAGACATGCTACAGAGATGTGATAACATCTTGTATGATCAGGTAGCTACTTCATTCCTGAATCAGAAAGAGCCTCATCTTTCTTTCTAGAACATTTAGTTTACTGTGAATGTTTGTTTAATATCTTTATTCATAGTTAGACTGTTAGCTACTCCCCAATTCCTTTAAATTATTAATTATCTAATTAATTTTATGTGTAATAGTGTTTTGTTTGCATGTATGTATGTACATCATGTACATGCCTGGTGCCCATTGAGGTTTGAAGCAAGCACCAGATTCCCTGGAACTGGAGTGAGGGATGGTTGTAAGCCATCACTGTCAGTGGAGTTTTCCTGTCCCTACTGCTCCCTCCCAAATAAATGCACAGAGTCTTAATATTAACTATAAATGATTGGTCAATAGCCCAGGCTCGTTGCTAGAGAACATTTTAAGTTGCTAGCTAGCTACATTTTAAATGAACCCATTTCCATTCACCTATGTGCTGCCCTGAGGCTTGTTTACCTCATTATGAACTTCATATTGTTTCTTCCTTGTCTGGCTCTCCACTACTTTGACTCCTCCCCTCTTTCTTCCCAGCCTACTTTGTGTCTGACTCTCCCACCTATACTTGCTGTCTAGCTGCCGGCGAGTCAGCTTTTTATTAAACCAATCTGAGTAGCAAATCTTCACAGTGTACAGAAGGGTTATTTCACAGAATTCACCACATGGGAATCAAACCTAGGTCTCCTGGAAGAGCAGCCAATGCCCTTAACTACTCAACCATTTGTTTAGCCCCTACTTCCCAGTTCTCGGCAGAGTGTCTTGTTGTTGTTCAGCCAAAAGTTCTCAAAAAATAATCCCTCTAGGCAAATGTGGTTGTCTGCGTGAGCTTACCTAACTTCCCAGAGAGACTGTTTCCAACCTAAGCTGGGATGATCTCTGTAATAAAATGTGGGAGAAAGTCTGTGTCATTTCTTTTAGGCTCTCTTCTTTGCTGTGTCTTCCTGTACTGTGGCAGGGGCCTGCGGTATGTATTTGAATGGCAGACAAATCTTTGACACTGAATTTTGGGCCATATTTCTTTCCATTTTATTGGGATGAAAGACTGGTACACGTTGCTAGACATATTTTAGTGCCCAGTGGGACTTAGCCAATGTGGGGCACACACCTTTGTTATTGCTGTGTTACCACACTCAGCAAGGACTAACTATATATAGAAAGTGGGCCTGAATCACTTTCACAGAGACTGGGTGCTCAGTAAGAACTGTGTTAGTGTATACTGAGATTCTTGGATCATGAGTTTTTCTGCCGAGGTCTCTTCTTAGAGGTTTTTTGTTAGTTTGTTTTTAATGTAGAGACCCCATGTTTTGGTAGATTTGTAGCTAAATATTTTACCTTTTCTCTAGCTATTGTTTTGTAAATTTTGCTTTCTGGTTGTTCATTGCTTGTATATAGAAATGTTTGAAGTTTGGCAATTGAATTGGTTGTGTGTGTGTGTGTAAAATGTGTTATGTATGTATTTCTGGTGAACATATGTGTGTGTAAAATGTGTTATGTATGTATTTCTGGTGAACATATGCGTGTGTAAAATGTGTTATGTATGTATTTCTGGTGAACATATGCGTGTGTAAAATGTGTTATGTATGTATTTCTGGTGAACATATGTGTGTGTAAAATGTGTTATGTATGTATTTCTGGTGAACACATGCGTGTGTGGATGTGGAGGACACATAACAACACTGGGTGTCTATTTCTTGATTACTAGCCACATAATTTTTTGAGACAGAGCTTTTCCACTGAATCTGGGTTCATATATCTGACTAGATGGGCTGGCTATCAAGCCACAAGTGCCTGCCTGTCTCTGTTCCACCTTCCCCAGAGTTGGGGTTGCAGATGTCTGCTGCCCAGCCGAGTTTGTATGGAAGTGTTGGGTACCCACACTTGGGGCCTCATGCTTGCCTGGCAGGCACTTAACTTACTCTCTCTCCGGTCCTGTGATATTGTCAACTTGACAGGATGTAGAATCACAGAGAGACAACATCTGGACATGGGATTGTCTAGATCAAGTTAGTTGATGTGGTTAGACCCACCCTAAGTGCGGGTGGTACCATCCACAGGCTGGGGGAACCACACTGCAGAAGGACAGAAAGCTAACTGATCACCAGCGCCCTCTCTCTGTGCTTCCTGACTACAGATGTGATGCACTGTAACCAGTCATGCTTCATGCTTTCTCTGTCAATCACTGTAGACTGAACCCATAACTGAGAGCCAAAATATTTAATGCCTATGCCCCTCTTTCTCCCCAGTCCCCCCCGGTCTTTTTTCCTTAGACAGTTGTATTATGTAGCCTTGGCTGGCCTGGAGCTTGCCATGTAGATCAAGCTGGCCTGGATACAGAAGTCTGGGTGCCTTTGCCTTATAAGCACTGGGATTAAAGGCTCTGCCACAATGCCCACTTAAACATCTCTTTTCTTAACTTGCTTCTGTTACAGCAACAAGAACAGTAGATAACACACTGAACTTGTGTCTTTGGGCCTTATAAAACTCACTGGTTAGTTGCAAAAATTGTTTCCTAGATTTACTGAGATTTTCACAGTCATGCAGTCTGCAAACAAAGACAGCTTTATTTTATCCTTTCTGAACCACATGCCTTTAGGATCTTTGCTTGAGATGTTCTATGTCTTAGTTAGGGTTTTATTGCTGTGAAGAGACACCATGACCCCACAGAAACTCTTATAAAGGAAAACATTTAATTGGGACTGGATTATAGTTCAGAACTTTAGTCCATTAGTTGTTTCGGGAAGCATGGCAGTATACAGGCAGACTTGGTGGGGAAGAAGGACTCCAGAGTTCTA
>PVIU01023989.1:0-26329 GCA_004026605.1 Ondatra zibethicus | reverse complement strand
TCTTTAAAGGACTCTATAATTTTCATAAAGCTACGTTTAAAGTCAATTTCTTCTACTTCATCTGGGATAGGTTGCTCGGGCTTTCCTGTTCCATAATCGCTGGATTCTGGTGTTATCATGTTGCTTTTCAGGTTGTTGGATGAATTCTTTGATTGGCGCCTGCCCATCTCTTCTGAGAGTTGCCCGCTCTGCTCCGTTCAGCTCTGCTTGGCTCCCGTGGTCAGGGTCCAGATGAATCCGTGGAAGCTGGTTGGGCGAGGTTCCCGGTCCCAAGGGCAGGCCTAGTGAGGGTTGCCCGCTCCGCTCGGCCGGGCTCCGTGGGACAAAGGAGGCCCCCTAGCAGGGGACTCGCCCTTCCCCCAAGGCCTCAGCCCCGGTAGGCCGAGCTTGGGTGCAGCCGGGACCAGGCAGATAAGAAGGGATGCCCGGGGAAGAGCAGGGTTGGGATAAGCAGCAAAGCCAGCAGAGGGGAGCCCCCAAGTGGCCAGAAGACCCCGGGGATGGGCTGGGGTCCACTCCAAAGGTCAACAAATTTAAGGCAGAAAACTCCCAAGTCAGAAACTTGAGGTGATTTAAATACTTCTAGTACATTTGTATTAACCTTTATAAAACAATCATGATTTCATTTAAGAATGTGGGTACATTTTGTATTATCTAGGCCTATACCTTACAACATTAAAACTTCACATGGATGTTTATTTGCTTATTCTTCTTTTAGTTGGATATATAATTATTATTGTTTTCCAAATTATAACTTCAAATAACTAATGTATATCTTGTATTACCACAAACATACTAAATATAATTATTACACCAAATGTTAGTTATTCAGTCAAGAGCATGGCCTTGTTTCCAGTCAGTCAAAGCCATAGGTGCTTTTATTGTTTTTTATGTATCTGACACTTTGTTAAACTCCCTGTGGAATCCAGTTGGAAAGTCTTATTTATTTATTTGCCTTCTGGAAGTAAATCAAGCAAGGAGAAATCATAGTACCTTGAGGCCTCCCAACCTTTGCTCATCTGGTCCTGAAGCCTTTTGCTCCCTTAGGACATGGTGCTATTTGTTGAGTTCTGTCCACAGACAACATAGATCAAAGGCATGCTCTCATCTCCGTGATTCTACAGTTTATTTTGCACAATGGAAGGTCTGTCTGGGTTGCCTTGAGAAGACATCTATGGTGACTCTGATTTAGAGAACAGTATTTGCAGCCTGTGGTTGGGACTTCCACTAGACTACTTTGTATACAAAAAAAAATTGATTGGAGATTAGAAAAGTATTAAATGAAATATATAGCAACAAATTGAACTCATGTTAAAAAAAAAAGTGAACCGAGCTGGGCAGTGGTGGCACATGCCTTTAATCCCAGTACTTGGGAGGCAGAGGCAGGCAGATCTCTGTGAGTTTGAGACCAGCCTGAGCTAGTTCCAGGACAGGCTCCAAAGCTGCAGAGAAACCCTGTCTTGAAAAACCAAAAAAAAAAAAAAGTGAACCAATCTGACTCTAATATTGTTCTAAGTAAAATATGCATAATGAATAAAGTATGATCCATGAATAGTAAAATAGGAATTCTTTGCTACTAAAAACACATATATCAGCATGGTAAGATGCCTCAGTGGGTAAAGCCACCTGCCACAAAGCCTAGTAACCTGATTTCAAACCCTGTAACCCACAGGGTAGAATGAAAGAAGAGACCTGACTGCTGAAAGTTGTCCTTGGCCTTGCGGTGTAAGCCACAACACGTGGGTAGGTGAGCATGCTTACAGATGTGCGCGTGTGCACATACACAAACACACACACACACACACACACACACACACACACATACACCATTCTCCCTCCTCATTCACTCTCACTCTAAGTACATAAATAAAAATTTAAAAATATAAAGTATCACCATGTTTATGAAGAAAGCTGACACACGTAACAGACATTAGTTTAAATGAGGTTCTCCAGATCAGTTTATAAATATGTCTCATCCTCTCAGCAGGTTACATGGGCAGAAAAGATTCCTATGCTTTATGAGATACAATCCTCCAATGCTATGAGGTTCTGTTGAACCCAGTTTTTAGATTGAGGGAGTGCCTTTCTTCAATACCAGAAATTAGAAAAAGGACTTGGCCTATTTATAAAAAGAAAAGAAAAATTAAAGAAAGCTCTCCAGTCTTAGCTTCGTTTCTCTTAGAGGCTTATTAAAGAGAGCAACAGAAGTGTTTGTTTACAACAGAAACACTGGTAGCATTATGAAACACACACAAGAGGATACAGTCAGTCCAAAAACATCTTGCACAACAAGTCTCTGAGGGACTCTCTAACAGTGTTGTGAGTTTCCCTGATTTCTCTGGTGCCTAGAAATAGAAGAGAAGGTGTCGAGAAGACATCATCTGATTAACATGGAATCCTGAGCGAATTTCTCAGGCCCACAAATATGCAGATCACACCCTGCACCGTTATCCTTCTGGAAGGAGCTTCAGACAGGAAGAATTAAGTCACTTGATTATTCTTTTGAAATGGGTTTTTTAGTGGCACAAATAATATAAAAATTAACTATTTAAAATGATTTTTACAAGCAAAATCATTCCTAGACTTTAAAAGGAAGTTAATGGAATTCAACATAAATTTAAAATATGAAGTTTTCCTTTTTTCTAACAGGTGTTATGTACAGGAGTACCTAACATGGATGCTTTGATAAGATCTGAACAAGAAAAATACCAATGGATTCTCTAACATGAAAAAAAGAGATCTTACATGGGTCCACTTTTGGACAAAAAAAGAGAAAAGAGTCTTCCCCAGGGGTCCCGCAATTTGCTATCTGATACAAGATGATTAGCTGTGAAATCACATACATATGAGTAACACACAAACTGAGCAGATTGTATTCATATACTTGGGAACGCACGTGTGTGTGTGTATGTGTGTGTAACAATTATTAAAGCAAGAAATAGGTGTGTACTTGGAGGGAGAAAAGGGAAAAATAATGTAATTTTGTTTCAATTTATAAATTGTTTGAATGGGAATAAGAAACACTTTTATTGAATTGTCAAGCTAGACAACATCTACTGCATAAGATATTTTCCTTTGCTAACTTTGAATAATTTAATTAGAATGGGTTTACTGCAACTAAAATGAAAAACAATTAATATGATTGGTATTTACAAAATATTAAGCTTCTTTGGTTTGTGGCAATGGGTGTCAAACCCAGAGTTTTGCACTTGAGTGAAAACCCTCTAAATCTAACTCTAATCTGAACTTCACAGTTGAATGAAAATATAAGACTAAGGACTTTTCATTTTAGAAGGTTAGACATTGGATTTTTGTTATAATTTGGCTTCAAATTTCCTCTTAATTAGCTCAGAGAAAGTGTATGCACAGTTCTTAAAAATAAGTTCTTATATTTTCATTTTAAAAATTCTAATTTTAAAAATTCAAACACAAAACATTTTTAAAACTTCATAGTATTGTTCATAATCAAAACTATTTTGATTAAGTTAATTCCATGTCATTGTTTTACAGCTGAATAATACTCCATTTTGTAAATAGACTACATTATCTTTATCAATTCTTCAGTTTCGGATCATATAAGCTGTTTCCAGGTTCCTGCTATTCTAAAAAAATTCTATTAATATAGTTGATCAAGTGTCTGTATTATGATTGAACATCCTTTGGGGATATGCCCAATAGTTGTATTACTGGGTCTTGAGGTTGATTTATTCCCAATTTTCCGAAAAATCACTATATCAATATCCAAAGTAGCTAAACTAGTTTGAACTCTCACCAGCAGTGGAAGAGTGTTCTGCTTATTCCACAACTCCTCCATCATAAGTTGTTATTATTTTTTTTATCTTAACCACTCTGAGATGTATAAGATGGTATCTCAGTTTTGTTATGATTTTGATTTCCCTGAAGGCAAAAAATATTCACAAATTCCTTAAGTGCATTTCAGCCATTTGAGATTAATCTGTTGAGAGTTCTCTGTTTAGATCAGTACCCCATTTTAAAATTTGATTATTTGAAATTTTGATGTCTAGTTTCTTGAGTTGTTTATATATTTTGGAGATTAGCACTCTGTCAAATGTGGGGTGGGTGAAGATATTTTTCCATTCTGTGGGCTGCCATTTTGTCTTATTTAAAGTGTCCTTTGCCTAACAGAAGCTTTTCAGTTTCATGAGATCCCATTTATTGATTGTCTACGTCAGTGTCTGAGCTCCTGGTATTTTATTTAGGAAGTTGCCCCTGTGCCAGTGAATTCAAGGCTACTTGCTACTTATTCAGTGGCATTATTAAATTTGCAGGCAGAATGGATAGAACTAGAAAAAAATCATCCTGAGTGAGATAACCCAGAAAGACAAACATGGTATGTACTCACCTTATAGGTGAATATTTATTGTAAAGTAAAAGATAACCATGCTGCCCAAACACAGAGAAGCTAGGTAACGAGTGTCCAAAGAGGTACTCATGAATTTCCCTGGAAAGGGGAAATAGAAGTGATCTGGATAAATTTGAGTGGGGCAGAGGGGGAAGAATAATAAAAGATATGTCTTTATGGGGGAAGAATTTCAGGGTCAGGGGAAAACCTGGTACCAAGGAAACTTCCAGAAATCCACAAGGATAACCCTAGCTAAGCCTTTTAGCAATAGAGGAGAGGGTACCTAACTGGCTGTCTCCTATAATCAGATTATTGGTGACTACTATAATTGTCATCAGAGAGACTACATCCAGTAACTGATGGATGCAAATGCAGAGATCTACACCTAAGCACTGGGCTGAGCTCTGGGAATCCTGTTGAAGGGAGAGAAGAAGGATTGTTTGAGCCAGGGGAGGAACCCAGGAAACAACAAAGGGAACCCATAGAAACAACTAACCTGGGCTCATAGGTGCTCACAGACTCTAGATACAGATTTGGAGAGCTTGCATGGAACCACCTAGGCCCTCTACACATGTGTGACTGTTATGTAGCTTGATCTATTTTGGGGTAATTAGCAGTGGAATCAGGGCCTGTCCCAAACACTTGAGTTGATTTTTGGGAACCAATTCCTCATATTGAATTGCCTTGTGCAGCCTCAGTACAAAGGGAGGAGCTTAGTCCTACCTCAAATTTATATTCCTTGCTTCATTGGCACCCATTGGTTGAGAGAGGCAGAGGGAGGAAACAGAACAAGAGAAGGGAAGGGAAAATATGGTAAAATAAATAAAAATTTTAATTAATAAGAAAAAATGTAAAATAGTTAATTCTTAAGACACAGTAGCAATTTATGGTATGTTAATTCAATTCTAATTTTATTTCTGAGCTCTCATTACTTTTTCTTGAAATATCAGTTCAAGAAATAAGGTGTAGAGAAAAGAATTTTACTTTGAATAAAATCATCTAATCCATTCAAAGAAATGCTAATCTATGTCGTAGCCCTTCACTTTGTTTGTCAAAGTTCCCTACTCTTTGTTTCTGAGACTGTGTCTTTAATTTTGAATTAATGAAATAGTGCTTCTGAAAACATAGCAAAATACTTAATCAACACTTACATCATTATTGTAGCTTTCAGAAGTCATTTCCTAAGACCATTTGAGGCTCTTTATCCCATTGAATTAGTATAGATAAGAAGAATTTGATCTTTCAAATGGAATAATTAGTTCATTGTATCTTATAGTCAGTACAAAATGTTTATATTTTTTGTTCCTTTAAAACCAGGTCAATTTTTAAAAAATAAATGGTGTCTACTTATGTAGCATATTTTGAGAAATATTTAATCCCTAATAAATATTTCCAATTGCTCTAAATTTACCAGATACCCATTCTTTTTAAGCAGTTTGTTTTGGTGACATATAGACTGTCATTCATTCATTTATACATCCATCCATTAACTGCTCATTTTCTCATTCAATATACACTGAGCCTTTATATATTTTTGTGAAGTTAAGTTAGTCATCCAGAAATATTTTCTATGTTTCTACTTTACGTTGAAAGTAATGAAAGTGATAACCTTGTATATGTGTATAATGTGAAAAATGGAGTGTGGATAATGGGATGGCAAGCATATTATTTTAAAGTATTGGCAGATTTTTTTTTTTTTTTTACTTTTTCAAGACAGGGTTTTTCTGTGCATTGGAAGAAACTTTTATAAGACAGGAACCTAAAAAGATTCCCCAAGGGAACCTACAACTTGTTAAGTAAGCTAAGAAAAGTTGTTTCTTTTCCTGTTTTTATTTTATTTTTATTTTTAAACAGCAGAACAAAATAACTGTTCCAGTGTATAAAACTCAACAACAACATGCCTTGGTTCTTTTAAAGAATGGGATTATTGGTGGAATTGGGAAATCTACTAAGCCATCCAATCCTGAACTATAGTGTCTGAACTATAGTCTACATTGGAGAAAAGAAAATAATTACTGTCTTAATTTTTTTCCAGTGGTGCTCAACTTCATACATGTTAAGCATGTATTCTCCTATTGAGGTATACTCCCAGCCCGGTTTGACCATATTAATAACATCTTTGTTATGTTAAAATGTTCAGTATGCAGATGTTAGCCATATTATGCAACTATTTTTCTTATTTTACATATTTATACTCCAATCACTGTTTTGAAAATTAGCATAACAGAGTCTTTTGCTAGTAAAGATATTTTGGACTAAAATGACAAATATATTAAATAGATACAATAAATATTTGATATTATATTAAAATTTTGGAAGATAATGTAAATGGAAACACAAGTAGAACTGAAGATGGTTCAGCCCTTCTGATCTGGAGTACTGGAACAAGTCATTTCACACTGATCTGGTGCTTTTCTTGTGAAACTACTGTAGTCTTCTAACAAAGGGCTCTGGAAACAAAAGAAGTGACTTGAACATAACAAGTGGAAGTTAGTGCTACCCAAGTGGCTAGAATGGAGACAAGCACATAGGACAAAGCATGGAACCTCTGAAAGGATGGCTGTCTATAAGCAGAGACTATGCTTTTATTTTCCTGTTGTCCAGACCCAAATAATCATACAAAATTTTATTAATTACAGCATTGTTTGGCCAATGGCTTAGGCATATTTTGAGCTAGCTCTTACATCTGAAATTAACCCATTTCTATTAATCTATATAATAGGATGAGGCTGTGACCAGTACTGGTAAGGTCTTGGCCATGTTGTTCTCTTTCATTGTCTCTATAGTTGTCTGCCTGACTCTGCCTTCTTTTTCATGCATTCGGTTTAGCTTTCCTGCCTATCTGGCCTGTGATAGACCAAGGCAGCTTCTTAATTAACCAATGGTAATAAAACATATTCAAAAGACATTTTGGGGATTCCACTTCAGCTGTCAAACATCCATATGCAAATTACATCTAAGCATGTCTGACTTTAATTGTTCTGTTGAATCTACACATCATTGGCCTATATTTTATCATAATTAATTATTGGCAGAAAACTTCAGTTAGAATTTGTTTGAGACTAGTGTTATGAAATGCCTATACTGATAAAAATTAATACACTTTAGGGGAAATACAAAATATAGACCTTCTATTCATATCTTCCACAGAAACTAGTATATAGTTAAAATGGTTATAAAAAAAACTGAAAAAGGAAAATCTATAGTGGTAAAAATTTGTAGTAGATGGATACAGAGCAGAACCTTTATTGATTAATTTCATTCTGACTAGAAGTCATGAGCATTCAGCTAATAGGAAAGCCAGAACTAATAAACTCAATTCAAAGAATGTATTTCCCAGTGATATATATCACGGATGTTCACAGAAATTACATAATTGTACTTGGCATCAATGTTTCAATTAAATATTGGAGCTGTTTTGTTTTTCTTGGAAATTTTTCTGGAAACAAAGCTATGCGTCAATTTAAAGCAGAAACAATAGGACAAGATAAGTAAGAAATCTGTTTAAAAATTGAATGCCACTAGTTTATAATGGCAACAGAAACTGAAATACTGAACATTTAGATAAAATAATTTTGTCATCTATTACTTGCTGTATATCAATCAATTGTTAATAAAATCTGTGTGTTCTTAAGTAAGGGTTTTCCATTGAAATAAAATAATTGTTTCATTTATTCTTCTAGAATTTCAATCAATATATTTGAGTCTATTTTTTCCATCTCCCTAATCCACTCAATTTTTTCACCAACTTCCTATACTCCCAACTCCATGATCACTTTTCAAATAATAAAAATTAAAACAAAAATGCATGGTGCAAACTGTGCTGACTTATTTCTCCTGCTCTGGAGTGTGGTTATACTGTCATTCCTAGTGAAGAAAACCAATCTTCCCCCACTTTCACCAGCTACCAATTGTAAAAAAATTCTTGGTTAGGGGTGAAAAATCACACCTACTGCGGCTCCATGCTGGGATTTCATCTGGTCCAAGTTTTGTGCATGTCTTATAGATGCTGGTACTGTCCCTGTCAGTTTATATGTGAATCTGTCCCATTGTGTCTGGAAAATACTCTTTTCTGGGTGTCATGCATCACCTCTAGCTGCTCTAAAACTTTTTCTGTCTCTTTTTCCATATCCATGGACCCTGAGGAGAAGGATGTGATTAGATAGACCTTCCACTTAGAACTAAGCAGTTTGAGTCTCTTATTTTCTGTGTGTTGGCCTTTTGTGACTTTCTAGGTTAATTATGATCTACTGCAAGAAACTTGCCTGATGAGGGTTGAGCCAAGTATTAATCTACATATATAGCAATATGTCATTAGGAAGCATTTTACTGCTATGCTTGTATAGTAGAATAGTAGTAGCAGATTTTCCCATAGAACCCATGACATATTGAACCTCAGATTTTGTCATCACTGATAGTGGCAAGTATGGGGTTCCATTTCATGCAACAAACATCAAATAAAAAATTAGTGGTTACTTCTGCTATCAAATAGACAACAGCCACTTCCAAATTAACTGACTCAGAGACTTTATATAAATTATAAATGAGTGGTCAATAGTTAAGGCTTGCTACTAGCTAACTTTTATATTTAAATTAACCCATGTTTCTTATCTTGACTTTGCCATGTATCATGTGGCTTGTTACCTCATTTTCTACAGGTCCTGCTTCCTCAGAGGCTGACTGTCATCTGCTCTGACTCTACCTTTTTTCTTCCCATCATTTTCCCAGTTTGGTTGTCCTGCCTATAATTCCAGCATAGTTACTGGTCAATAAACATTTATTAAACCAATCTTAGTGACATATCTTCAGAGTCTACAAAAGGATTGTTCCACTTCCATTAACACTCATTCCACTGCTGTACCAGTGGGCATATACTGAAGGCAAGTCCTTATTGTAGTTCACAGTGTTCATATCTATGTGAAATTAATAATTATTTTATCTCTATTTGCCTGTCTAATACTTTAGAAACACAGACCAATAGGGTAAACTTCCAGTTTACTAACAGCTAAATTTCTCCATGTTCTATTTTTCTATGTTAAAATTATATTGCTGTCTTCAACAATAGGGTCATAGAGTCAAGTTATGGTAGAAAACCAACAGGCTTGTAAATACCATGTTATGTTTATACCATCTGTGGGAAACCTATTAGCCAACTACACAAAAAGATGTAACTCATTTATAATGCTAGGAATTTTATTTGGTAGCATATGATGTCTATTTGGGGCATTTTCTCTACACAGTGCCAAATAGAAACAAAAAAAAAATGAGACAAAACTGAGAAAAGCAGATTGGAATCTTCATTTTAGCATCAGGAATATTATCATTTGACAATTAATTTCCTGGATTTCTGATTCCATCATTCTCTATTTTGAGTTATATGAATGCTTAATAATGAAGGCAGCAAATTATATAAGCACTCTTAGAAGTGGTTCCAATTCAAATGCCTTCAGCAGAGCCTGAATTTCATTTCTATACTGCCTTCTACCGATTACACTCTGTCTCATTTTGTAGTAGCAGTAGCTTACTATTTTATTATTAGTTTGAAATATGTTTTATATCCTTATATCCTCAAAATATTCCCATTTTAAAAGCAGTACTATAAAATCTTGAATGCTATTCTCTAATCAAATATCGAAATTCTGATGATCTTTACAGTTCTGTCTACAGTTCAGATGTATCTTCTAACAATTCTTATTGATCTTCAGAATAACTACATTTGCTACACTTAGCCCCAATATCTTACACTCACAATGTATTTATAACCATTTTTATCATAAACGATTTAAGAAGATTCTTATACACCTTGAATAGTCTCTTTCACTGAAATTATTGACATTGAAATTGTATAAACCTTCATTAAGAAATGTTGTTTTATTATTATCTATGTTTATGTGCTTTAAATGTATTTTGATGAAATAACTTTGCCTATTCCTTTAGGGTGCGCCTGTCTCTTTTTCTTGTGTTACATACAAATGCATTCATATTTTAAAGTGAGACTTTTGGGGGATTAATTATGTACAGTGTAAAAATCCTTAAGTCTTTTAAGCCTTGTGTTGTTCTACATGGGGTTGAGAAACAGTGATAAATTAACAGCATCATTAAATGATGTGGCATTGCAAATGGAAACTTTAATGTTAGTGCTTTACTCAGTGGGCTTTATATTATTCTGTAGCTGTATTTACAAGGAATGGCATATTTTTTTCACTTTAAATTTCAGCTAGAAATGATGACGCTGTGTCAAAATAAATCACAAATCATCTTTATGTGTTTCTGCCATGAAAATTCTAATTGCAAAAGAGATTTGGTATTTTTTTCTAAACATTTCCTAAGAGATGACTCCAACAGTCATCATAATAATATTATGATCATCCATATTTTTTAAACTGAAGCTGATCTAATAAAATTTTATTTTAAACTCTGAATGAAACAGTTGTTAGAATCAAAATAAAATTGCTTTATTCTAAAGAATAGAATTTTGACACAAACTTACATTTCTATGAGAAATTAAAATGCCATGGTTTCTTGTCAGCACAGGTAATATGCATGTAAAAATGCTCATAGTCCATTTAAATCTTTCAGGAAAATTTTTTGCAGAATGTTTCATAGGAAAAGGCCTGGTTTGGGGACACTGAATTTTTCTATGCTTTAAATAGTACCACTTACTTAATTTTTATATAGGATAATTTGCATGTGTAACATTCATCAAGATTTTATAATACTGCTTTTTACATGAGAGTATTTGAGCATATAAAGATGGCAAAAGTTATTTCAGATAAATGATAAAATTTCAAGCTACTCCTGCTATCAAAAGAGGCAGAGTATAAACAAGAGAAAGGTAGTATAAAAATTAAATTAATGCTCTGCTGAAGATTTGAATTGGAACCACTTATAAGTGTGCTATAGATAATTCTGTTGCTTTAGTTATTAAACACTCATATAATAAATTATAACAGTACAGAGAGAAATGAAATTAGAAACCCTGAGAAAGAACCATCAATGCATAATCTTCTTGACACTGGAAAGAACTTTTCCATTATGTTTGTCTTGGTTTTGCTTCGTTTTGTTGTATTTATGTTTTGGCACTGACCTAGTTCAGTTAGGATTCTACATGCACACATGATTATGGCAGAACAAAGCACAATATCTTCTGTGCTTCCTTCCAGAGTAAGATAGAGTATCTCTTCATTGTGAAAATTGTGCTTGAATGCATGTATAAAGCTTATCTCATTGACACCATGTGCCAAATTCAGAATGACCTAACTTGCATATTAATCTTTCACATACTACAACTTCTTTTACAAAATAGTTTTAAATGTTGCTAAAGAAGTAGTAGTGAAATGTAAGTCTTGTGCTGATCATGTGAGATGGTAGCACTTTTCTGTATCATTCTGAGTCTTCTAAATTGATGCTTTTGAAGTCATTTTTCACAAGTCAGTACGTTCCTGACATATGTGAGGCCAGAGGAAGCAAGTGGGATATTTCCTTGCCCATCACTTTGAATACTGCCATGACAGGATTATTCTGAAGCCAGAAGCTTCCCACTTTCACCAGTACCTACAGCAAATGGCCTGTTCTGTAATGTGAGAGCTAAGTTACCAAAGGCGATAACCATCCTCTACAGTGTGCTATCATGATGAGGCACACGTTCACAAATGTGACATAAAGGAGTAGTCATGGACATCAGCCTAAATTGTTCTCTGCCTATGGCTTCTGCTCCACTGTTGCGAGGAGTCTTAGCTAGAGTCAACCTTGTGGGTTTCTGGGGATTTCCTCAGCTTCAGGTTTCTCAGTAACACTATAGTGGCTCACTCTATCAAGATTGGGTGAAGTGCGTGAACGATGAAAGTAAACGTATACTTTTATACCGGGGTTTTCCAAACTGCTGCCTTTATTAAGAGAGCTCTCACACTGTGGTGTTAGTATTTGTTTCTGCGAAACTCCACATCTTGATCTCCACTTGTAATGTATCTATTTGAAAGCATTTTTTTAATTCTCTCATATAATACATCCCAACTACAATTTTATCTCCCTCTACTTCTCCCCAGTTTTCCTCAACCTTCTCTCTCCCCCAACTGCTTCTCCATTTCCCTTCAGAGAATTGCAGGCTTTCAGGGATAGCAAATGAATATGACACAACAAGTTATAATAAGACAAGGTATAAACCCTCATATAAAGAGTGGACAAGGTATCACAGAAGTAGGAAATGGGTTCCAAGAACAGGCAAAAGAGACAACTCCACTCCCAGTTAGGAATCCCACAAGAACAGCAAGCTGACAAACGTGACACATACACAGAGTGCCTACTAAACAGACTCATGCAGGCACTGTGATTGCTATTTTAGTCTCTGTAAGCCCCCATGAGCTCTGCTTAGTTGATTCTATGGACCATGTTCTCCTAACAAGGCTTCAAATGGTGGGAATGGGCCACCAACGCAGACACAAACTCTTTGACCTATAATATGCCCTGCCTGCAATAAGTGTTGGGGTAATGGCACAGAATTTGTGTAAATGATCAACCAATGACTGATCTAACTTAAGGCTCAAAAGCGGGAGTCCATGCTTGAAACTGCCTGAACCACAAAGAACTGCACACTGGAACTGGAGTTCAGTGACCTAGGATAGAACAAAATGTAATACTACTGGCAAAAACAGTCAATGAAATTATTCTTAATGATATTCTGCTATAGTCATAGATTGGTGACTAGCCTAGTCATCATCAGGGAGCAACTAATATAAGCATATATATAAACCCACAGCCAAACATTATATGGTGTTCTCAGGGAACCCCACAGAAGAGGAGGAGGAAGGATTGTAGGAGTCAGAGGGTTCATGATATGGACCATGTAGAACATTTAAAAGAGCAGGTCTCTGAGCAATTCATGTATGGTTTTGTCTGTTGGTTAACAGGAAAAAGGACTTCTGTAATGATTTAGAAGCGTTTCTCAATGAGGTTCTGACAAAGAAGAATAAATATTTTCCCATGCTAACATGCTGGACACATATGCTGGGTACAATAATGCAGTTTTCCCTAAATATCTTTTAACCTATAAATACTCTCTCTAATACTACTTGCTTTTAAGATGCAGTGAAACTGGAATTCAAAGCATGAGGTAAAAATAACTAGATACTTCTCGCCAACCTTGATAGGACAAAACCCAAAGATTACATACTCTGTATAACTTTGTTTAGCTGGAACATACTTTCTATCTTACTTTGTCTCATAAGCATTGCTATTTTTTTCCTAGAATGCACTTTGAACTGATTCTATGGTTTAATTATTCTCTTCTTTGTATGTTAACAGCCACTGTGTATGACTTATTTCACTACATCACAAAGTTTTTGATGATCTTTTAACTCATCCAAAGAAATATGATGCCCTCTGTAGAAGTCAGTTGTATTTCTGAATTGGTTGATATTTTTTCACAGATGAGATATGGTTTATGAGATATGCAGTTTTGTTGAATGGAGATTTTCTGTAGCAAAATCACTATTTTGTTGTTAAGGTTCTTATAAATGTTCTGCGCTGCTATCTTTCTATATATCAAAATTAAATTTCTAATATCAAACGTGACTATTGATCTTTGAATTAACTGCTATACCCCTGAAGTACCATGGTTATGGAGTAAAATCACCCATCTGGTGATACCAAAATAACAAGAAAGCAAATGAGTCATTATGTTGGTGGGGAAAGTTATTCCAGTTCTCATTGTGGAAATAGCTTAACAAATTGGATTATGGAATGAGAAATATTTCTATGCCTAGAGTTTAAACTTATGACGATAATATAAAATATAGAAAATATAAGTGATTCAGTAACAAAATTAATTTGAGGATATTTCATCAATAATATAACCCAGTTAGTTAATTTCTTATTAGGAACAACAATACCCAGAATGTATGTTCCTAAAGTTGTATATGTAAACTCTACTGTCATTCTGGTAGAACCAGTGTGAGCTGTCCTTATTTTGGTCATTTAATCAGCTTAATCCTTCTATTACTTTCTTCAATAGTATTCCAATGTTGTATTATTTTTACGTGGTATGCATGTGGTACCGTTGAGGGATATTAGGGACAATTGTGACTAAACACCATCCAGGTGTATGAGAAAGGTGATATTTTGAGTTTTTTCTTTGGAGAACGTGAGAACACACAATAGTTGTTTGTATTAGGCTAACTGGTATCTACATGTTGCTATTAAAACTGTTTTTCAATGTTTAAAGAGTGTTCTACATGTGATTGTTGAATAAACACTAACATGCAGAGCTCATAATTCGTTCATCCAACATTGATTCCTACAAACTCTCAGGAGTGAATGACAAAGGCATAAAATAATTGACATCTGCTCGCATCTAAAATATTAAATATAATTTAGTTCATAGAAATCATATATGTTTACTTAACATATAGGGGACTAAGGTAAAAACTAAGTTATTGGACATGGATTTCATAGCACATATGAGTATATTGAACATACAGTTCTCCCACCCTGTACCTCACGAAATATTCTTTTTCTCATGCCTTTAAAAATACTAAAGTATTTTTAGTATACTTTCATATAAAATGCTCATGCATTATTTTTGCCTACATATCTTTGAAACATAAATGAGAGAAAGGTTGTAGACAAGTACAATTGATTTTGTTTCAGTAATGAAGATTAAAGACATATCATTTGTAATAAAAATACTGGTACTGCAAATAATTGTATTAAAGAGTAAAGCAAATCTCAGAAAGACAAATATTACATATTTTCTTTAGAATTTTCTTCTCTAGAAGTTTAAATTTTACTCTTTCTTTAGATATGTGTTTCTTGTCTTTTCCTTTTTTCTTTTCTTCTTTTTTCATTTTCAAGACAGGGTTTCTCTGTAGGTTTGAAGCCTATCCTCGAACTAGCTCTTGTAGACCAGGCTCTCAGAGATCTGCCTGTCTCTACCTCCCAAGTGCTAGATTAAAGACATGCACCAACAGCGCCCAGAAGCTATGTATTTCTTTTCAATCTGTAACAACTCTTTATCAGTCAGTCCCATGGACATCCAGGACCTCCCTTCATCCTCATTTAAACAACTTCAAATTGTTCTTTATGAACTAAAGTTTGGGTGAAACTTTCTTAGCCTTGGAGAATCATTTGACAATATGGATGAACCTCTGGAGTGTCTTTTCTTAAATATAAATTACTTCATTTTCAAATTACTTAACAAGTGTCTTGGAGTGGTCTATCATATCATAATCTCTTTTGAGTTACAGTAGTCTTTTCATATCTTTCTCTGTTGCAACAGTAGCCTGAGCAAGTAGGAGGCCTTCAGAGGTGCTGCCAATTTTTGATCCATTGATCAAAGATATACTTGTGTAAGAAACATCACTTTGATATTGAGATGGTAACAACTGTATAAAGCAGAAGTTAAGGAACTGCAGAAATTCTAAGGGACACCTTGAGGGATATAATTTACCAAATAGTATTGCCAAGATTCACTAACCTAATAACTTAGGAGAGTGACTGAGAAGAAGAGCTAAGCCACACATGGTTTCTTCTTGCTCCTACAGGGCACTGCCAGTTTATGTTTGCTGCTATGCTTGAAATTTTGTATTTCTCACAATACCAGGTCTTCTATTTGTAGTGTAGAGCACTGATCACAAATAAAACAATTATCCTATCCATAACACCTGAAATTTGCCATTGACTTATTCTCTTTATGAAGGAAAACATTTTAAGACATCAGTGTCCACAAGAGATGAAATTCTTCTACATTTAGAGTTGTTCTTGAAAGTGATTTTGCTCCTCGTATATACTAATTGGAGCTTCTTCAATCTCTGCCACATCAGCACTTCAAACTCAGAGCATTTTACATTATGTGATAATTAAGATCTTCTATAGTTTTATTGCACACAGAAGGAACAGTAAAGTCACAAATATGTAAGCATTTTGCCTGAGTCATGAGGTCACCGTAGTGAGAGAGATCCTTATTTTGATTTCAGTCCTACTCAATGGACCTTAACATCACATATTTTAAAAAAGTATTTCTAGAAATATTTGCCTTCTCACCTTCAGTGAAGCTGAACTTTCGTTCTTGTTTTTCAGAATGGTAGCTTTTGCAGGATATGTTGTGCCTCACTCATCAGCAATAATCATAACTTTTCCATCTTCATTGTCTTCAATCACTTTTCATTTAATTTATAGGTCAGTTATTCTGAGTGACCTCTTATTGATAATATTAGGAGTGAAATTTTATAATTAGCAGTTATGCTAACAAAACAGCTAAGATTAATTAATACACAAGAGGAAATAATAAAATCATGAAATGTGATAACTATGAGACATTAGAGGATTCTGTGGTGCAACACTTCGGCATACACTTGTATAAGTACAACTCTACTCAAAAATAATAAAAGCATACTGTAATAAATCCGTGACATCCTGCTTATTGTTTTCATCAAGTACTGCTTAATGTACCTTTTATAGAATAGGTAGTGAAGGTGTGGGTAGATATATAAGAAATAACTATACATAATTATCTGTATAACTTCTAGTCTGATAATAAAATGAGATTTATGCTCAATTCATCTGAGAAAAGTCAATTCACATTATATTTGATATACTTCCATTGGAAAATAATAAAATATTTTTCAGATGCACTATTTATATAATTCAATACCTCTATACATAAATCTCTATTTCCATTATAGTTATCAATTCCAATACCATATGAAATGAGTTATTTTCATTCATGTTATCCATAAATATAGAATAGATCAGAACATTTACCTCACCAATAGAAATAAGAATATAGAAAACATCATTCAAAAAATTTTGCATTAATTCACCATGAATGTAAAGGAAATATATATACAAGTATAAGGAGCAGACACCAGCAAAATAATTTCAATTACTTAATCAGTTCCATTAAGTATCTAGTTACGTAGAATTTTACTATATCTTTTTCAGACATCATGTAAGATTATAAAATAAAACAATTAGACTGCTTTGATTGATTTAAAATCATCTTACTGTTTTTAAGCACTGTATCAAAGATGGTGAATAAAACATATTCTATAGATGTCATATATTCTTGGTTAATTCTCTGCAGAGCTAAGCACCACAAGTAGAAAATGCCTAGAGACAAAACAGAAACAAACATATCTATAACTGTACAGAATTTATTTATCAGGGACACAGGCATTGTAAAGGGAAGAGGTGAGATGAATGGGTTTTCAAAATACAACAAGGGACGGGGAATACGCAGCAGTTCAGACAAAAATAGCTTAATCCATATTCTCGTGATCTTGGTCTCGATTAGCCTAGTATCAAAGTTTTAAGATGTATTTCTAGTGTTGATCGAACTTGGTTGTAGTCATGAAGTCCCATGACCAACTGTAGTTTTCATCATTTTGGCCAGGAAAATGTGTGGGGAAAATACCCTGTAGTAACTCCATGATGATTATGGTTGTTATGTATCAAGATGCTGTAGTCAGACCAAATCTATCTCAGGGGTGTCAAGATTAAACAGACAGAAAGATACAGAGGGACACTGAAGAGCAGGAATGGTAAATCACATAGCCTTTGAAATGTCAGATCTATCAGTGGTAGTCCCTGTGTCAAGCACTGTGAAATCAGTTAATTGGTGATTTGGTACCCCATTCCCCCAGAAAGTGTCATATGAGAGATAAAACATGAGCGGTTCAGACCTGTGGATTCAGCGACATGAAAAGTTCTGAGGTTTGCAATTAGAAAGGCAAAGTGAAGATGTTTGATACGGTAATATATAAAGAATCACAGAACTGCTGCCTGATGCTTCCAACAATTAGAGTTTCTTATAGTCAGTATCAAAAATCACTTTATCCTTCCGCTTTCACTTACAAGGCTCACCAATATAGTATTTTACATGAATAACAATAATTGAATGTAAAAAGAATGGTAGAAGAGTAAATATAAAAAACAAAATTACATTGGAAAGACAACAAATACTTGGACAAACTAGTAATTTGGATGAACAAAGAACTCATTAATAATAACTAATGAGATACAAGAATAAAAAGAAAAATATTATGGTATTAAGATTGTACAAGAGAGGTGAAAAGCACTTTAGTATAAAATGGCAATAATTTGTAATGAATTCATTTCCAAAAAGGAAAATTTTATAGATAGTTATTTGGAAGTTTTATTCCAGGAGAAATAGGAAATGTGTACCACCACAAAAATTTAACAAGAGTGGAAAACCTGGTTGTAACATGAGGGTACCCTCAGCTGTTTATTTCCCAAAGAAAATCACCAGAGAATCTATTTTAGGTTATAAACTAATTGGCCCATTAGCTCAGGCTTCGTATTAGCTCTTATAAACCATATAACCCATTATTCTTATCTATGTCAGCCACAGGGCTTGGTACCTTTCTCAGCGGGGCAGGTCACATCCTGCTTCTTCGGTGGTCTGGGCAGGAGTCTGGAGAGAGCTTCCTGCTTCCCAGAATTCTCCTATTCTCCTTGCTCTGCCTCTACTTCCTGTCTGGTTGTCCCACCTATACATCCTGGCTAATGGCCAATCAGCATTTATTTAAATCATGATTGACAGAATACAGACAATTCTCCTGCACCACCTGGTCATGAAAACAAATTAAATATAATATGATTTTGTCAGGGATTAACATCAATTTTTCAAGAGCCAAAAAGAAAGACTTTTTAAGAAACTTTTCCCTGTTAAAATAATACTAGGAAGTCTATCTTAAATGCATCTCATGAAGCTGGACTAATTTTGATTTTGTAGTCCCTTGGTGGCTCCCAAAAAGCAGAAGTAGGAGTAGCACTTCTTCTAAACCAGAGGTTTCAACCTTCCTAATGCTGTGACCCTTTAATACAGTTCCTTATTTTGTAGTGACATATCAAATATGAAATTATTTTCATTGCTACTTCGTAACTATAATCCTGCTACTGTTATGAATCAGAATGTATATATTTGGAGATAGAGGTTTGTCAAAGTGTCTGAGACACACAGTTTGAGAACCACTGCTCTGTATTGCCAAGTGCTCAACGATTTAATTTTACTCCCTAAGTCTTTATCTGTTAATGATTCCAACCATTAGCATTGTGGGATAGGGATCAAGATCTTAATATTTGGCCATTAGAGGAGATTTAAGAGCTTATAGTAGTAGAAGGGACAGAAGAAACTTTAAAAATAAAAACTATATATCACAATTTTACTGAGTATGAAGTTAAAACTATATGTCAAAATTTTGATTGTGATTTTTCTATGATGAATAATTTTATGTGTCACTTTGCTGGACACAGATTATCCATCTGATTAAATAGTATTTCATGTATGTATCTGACAACAGTAACAGGAATAGTAAAAATTCAGAGACAGATATTGTATTTCAAGTTGACGATCAGAAAAGCAAAACAGCCAAGTCACCAGAGAAGTCTTACCTCTCTACCAAGGCTTGATGACTGCAGACTGAGCCCTTAGCTTCTTTCTCCTCCCATATTATATTCCCATTTAATGCTGGGATTAAGGGTGTGTGGCTCCCTAGTCCTGGAATTAAAGGTGTGTGACACCACTGACTGGCCTCTAGTGGCTTAGTTTTATCCTCTGATCTTTATCCTCTGATCAGGCAAGCTTTATTTATTAAAACATGAATAAAATAGCACTATAGAAAACTGTTGAAGGAAAACCTTGAGATTTAAATTGGTGGACTTGCATAAACACATTACTTCTCTTAGATGTGGGCAGGCATCACCCAGTGCATTATATAGAACAGAAGGCAGAGCAGAAGATGGGGTACAGAATGTCCACCCGAATGTTTGAGCTAAGACATTAGTTTCTTCTCATGCCTGCTGCTGTGCACCCCTGCCTTGCAGACTGGCACCTACACCATGAACTCATAGGGTCACAGGCTTTTCAATTATACAACTAATATTCCTGTTTGCTGCATATGTTAGGTTTCTTAACTTCCCTAACTCTTTCCATTTATGATTCCTCATAAATATCCATTTCATATACCTTCTTTAGACTCTGAAGAACCTTAGACTCTACACTTTCAAATTAATAATAATTACTGAGTAAATATGAAAATATTGATTAGCATTCAGTAGAATGATATATGTTGACTCTCCAAATCATTTCTAAAACAGATATATATATCATTTTTAGTAGTGTAATTTAACATTTCAGTAAAAGAAATGAAAAAAATATTCAGTTAAATGAAAACAAATTTTCTGGATAGAAACATTCAATCCTATAGAGAAGTCAATTTACCAACATTAATTCACATTGGAAATAAATTTTCAAATTATGCTTCAAACAAAGTCCATCACAAATGTTATTTGTCTTTGTTGTTGTTTTTCTTTTTTGTTTTGTTTGTTTGTTTGACTGATTGGTTGGTTGGTTAGTTTTTCAAGTCAGGGTTTCTCTATGTAGCTCTGGCTGTCTCAGAACTTGCTCTAAAGACCAGTCCTGCCTCAAACTCAAAGATCTGCCTGTGTCTGCCCCCCAAGTGCTAAGATTAAATGTGTGTGCCACCACTACCTGGCAAGAAATTTAATTTTTAAATTAATAAAAAAATAATAATTTGAGTACAGCTTACTTAATTCAAACACACATTTTAAAATTGTGATGAAACTGTCTTACAGACCTCCCAATTATAAAGACCTCCAGTGCACAAGGTGCTGTGGTAAATACATATAAATGTAAGGTAACATGAAACCATGCCAAAGCCATGAGTAGAGTAATGCTCATATGCACATGAAAACTTGGTTTTTATCAGGAGATGTCAGTAGGACAGACAAATAAATGTATACATAATCTGTAAAATAAATAGTGCTTAGAAACTTTATTATACTTATGTCAATACGTTGGATCTTTAGACTGTGCAGAAAATGAGTTTCAGATGGGAAGAAGCCTCTGAAATCTATATAATTTCAAAGTAGAGATTTGTGATCAATTCCAGATGACACAGAAACTTCCACTGTAGCTAGGTAATTGTTTTTATTTTATGTAGATGGGTGGTTTGCCTGCATGCATGACTGTGCAGCATGTGCATGCAATGCCTGCACAGTCCAGATGTCTGGGAACTGGAGTTACAGGTAGTTGTTAGCTGCCATGTAGAGTGCTGGGAATTGAACCAAGGTCCTCTGGAAGAGCAACCAGTGCTTCTAGCTACTAAACTATCTTTACAGCAGCCCCATTGTAGTGTTTTCACTGAAATGTAGTGTATCACTTACATTTTAGTGCATAAAATACTGCTGTATTATTTACATATAGTAAGAAATATTTTATTATTAGTTTGACTTGCAGAATAAAATTAGGATGGGAAGTCGATGGGCATGCTTATTGTTGACTGAGCATCTTCCAGCTTTTGCTGGAATCTGGCAGCAGTGTTGGGGCTTTCAAATTCAGGACCATTTTGGATAGATGAATGCACTGTGCCCATAAAATTGCCCACCATCTTTATGTCCCAAGAATTTATACTCATTACAAAGGTGGAGTTTCTTAATCTTTCAAAGCCTATTATAGCAAATGACACACTGTGTTTCTCCACAGTACCTTGTATAAAACAAGTCAAAAAGATAGTCAGGTGTGTCCAACCTATCTCCCAGGGGTGCAAGAAGCCAAACACAAACAGTGAGCTTACATAAAATATTATGAGATTATTTTGTGATATTTTCTTTTAACTATTTGTGCAGTGTTCAATTCTCATTGGATCATCACACATTTTCACTTTAAAGAAATATTTGTCAAATAGAATTTACTATAAAAAAAACTAAAATGTAACTGGAACATTTTTGTTTATTTTATTAATAATTGATTTTTCCCATACAATGCATTCTGATTCTGGTTTCTCCCCCATGTACTATTCCTAGTTCCCCTCTTCTTCCCCTCTCATCAGATCTATTCCCTTCCTGCCTCTTGACAGGAAATAAACAGGTAGCTAAGGGATAATCGTAAAAACATAATACGTAAAACAAAACCAAACAAATTGGAATAGGACAAAATAAACAAAAACAAATAGATCCTGAGAATCACTTATTAGCACACTCAGGAATCCCATAAAAAACCAGAAACCACAGATATACACAAAATCTGTGGTGTAAATTAAATTAAAAAATAGAAAAGCTCATAAAAGCTATTGTGAGACAAGGACTCTCCAAAATGCCAGTGAGTTCATTTTCTGTTGGCATCTACAGGTCAGTCTGCTGCCTGCCTTTAAGAGTAAATTCTTCCCACTGTGAGAATGTCTTGGAGAAAGCTATGTTTAATTTTCAAGTGGTTGTCAACTGGAGACAGCCTCTGGGTTAGGGACAGGAGCGTGTGTTTCTTTCTCCTTTCAACTCTAGGACCCCACCTAGTATAGACCCTCAACTGCCCTGTGCATTCTTCCTCTTTTTAATTTGTAAGTGTTTTGTTCCTACTGTGTTTCGAGGGTCTTGTTTCCTTGGTGCTTTTCAGTCGCTCTAGATTTTTACATACTTCCTCTTCTTCAGGATTCCCTAAACTCTAAGGAAAGGGATTGGATGGAGACTTCCTGTTTAGGGTTCAGTTTCGGAGATCTCTCGTTAGCTGCATATTGTTTTGCTGTGGGTCTCTGTATTTTTCTCACCTGCTGGAGGAGGAAGCTTCTCTGAAGTTGGCTGAGAAAGACACTGGTCTGAGTACAGCAGAATGTAAATATGAGTAAACTTATTATCAAGTACCTTTTGTAGAACAGTAGTATTTGGTTTTTCCTTATGATCCTGGCTTCTCTAGCCTCAAGTTCATTGTCACTCAGGAAGGGTCAGGTATGGGATCCACCTCATGGAGCCTCTTTTAAATCAAACAAGATATTGTTTGGTTGCTTTCACAGCTTTGCACTACCGTTCTCCTTTTGTATGTTTCTGGGAGGACACCATGGTAGATCAGAGCACTTGTAGCTGGGTTGGTGTTTGTGATTTTTCTTTGGTGTTTTTATAGAGTACCGTCCAGGACCAACAACAATAGCCAATAAAGGCAAAGGTTATAAGTCAGCATCAGCTTGACTTCTACAGGTTCACTGAGTTGTGTAAGTGATATTTTCAGAACTAGAGCCTTGCCATCAGTTTGAGGAGAACAACCTATAGACTTTGTAACAGCCTGGGTAGTTTGGGAGATCCTTGGGATCCAATTGGCCCACAACTTGATTAAATGTAATGCATTTCCTGTATGGACTCTTCATTAAGTCATGAGAGATGGTTGGGGCTCTGCATACCCCATTAGTTGGCAGTTTCATTCAGAATATCATTTAGATGCTTAACTGTATTAGGTTTCCATAATATCCCTCAACTAATTCTTAATTTTACCTGTCTGTCCCCATATTCCCTTCCTCACCACTCTCCTCTCCTTCCAGTTTGATTTTTCATTCTAACATCTCCATAACTATCTGTTGTATTTTCTTTTTCTAGGTACATTTGTCTCCCACTCCAAAATACTTACTTTATACATAGCCTTGGAGGTGTTACAGATTGTAGTTTGCTTATCTATGCCTTTGCAGCTAACACTCACGTAAAAGCATAAACATATCACATTTGTCTTTCTTAGTCTTAGTTAACTAACACAGGATGGTTTTTATTTTAGTTCCATTTATTTAGCTGAAAATTTTATGACTTGATTTTTTTTTACAGCAGAGTAATCATTATGATGTATAAATGTCCCATGTTTTCATTATCTATTCATCCATTGACAAACATCTTTCTACATGGTTTACAATTTCTGATCATTTTTAATAGAGCAGCAATGAACAGAGTTGAGCATGTGTCTTTGGGTATATGAAAACATTTTGTTTACATGCCTTTAGTTATATTTGAGCAAACTTTGGGTATATGCCAAAAAGTTGAATAGCAGTATCTTGAGGTGGATCAATTCTCAGCTTCCTGAGGAATCCCCACACTGAGTTCTATAGTGGATGTACAAGTTTTCAGCTACAGCAATAATGAATGACTGTTCCTCCTTACCCCATATTCTCAACTGTATGAGTTGTCATTTGTTTTACTGATCTGGGCTGCTCTGATAGGTGTACTATGAATTATCAAAGTAGTTTTTATATGCATTTCTCTGATGACTAAGAATTTTGAACATTCCTCAAATGTTTCTCAGCTGTTTGATTTAACTCTTGAGAACTATCTGTTTAGATTGCACCAAATATTTTTAATTAGGTATTTGTTTTCTTGACATCCAGGTTTTTCTTTATATATATTTTGCTATAGTCCTTTATCTGGTATGCACTATTTAAAAATATTTTTGCATTCTGTAGGCTGCTGCTTTTTTCTGAATGGTGATATCCTTTGCACTTTAGAAACTTCTGTTTCATGAGGTTCTATTTATTTATTTGTTTTATCTTAATGCCTGTGCTGATGATGTTGTGTTCAGAGAGTCCTTTATCTGTACCAATGAATTCAAAGTTCTTCCCTACTTACTCTCCTATTAGATGAAGTGTATCTGGTATTATGATGATATCCTTGATGCATTTGGCATTGAGTTATGTGCAGGGTGATAGATAAGTAAGGATCTATTTGTATTCATCTATGAAGCCATCCAGTTTGACCAACACCATTTGCCAAAGCTGCTGTCTTTTTTTTCGGTGTGTATTTCTGTCTTTCTTTAAATCAAATATCAGCATCACAGGAAACATAGTAATGTCATAGGATTAAACAAAAACTACAATTTATGCTTTGTATATATCATGAAATTCAATTCAATTGCCATTTATTTTTAGAAAAACTTGTCCTTGCCAGTTTTATGTCAGCTTGACAGAAGTTAAAGTCATCTAAAAGTAAGGGAACTCCATTGAGAAAACGCCTGCATAAGATCCAAATGTAGGGCATTATATTAATTCATGATTGATGGGGGAGAGTTCAGTAAATTGTGCATGGCACCATCACTGGAGTGGTAGTCCAAGGTCCTATAAGATGGATGAGCAATTCATAGGTACAAAGCTGGCATAAGAAAAAAAAAAAGAACCCCTCCAAGGCTTCTGTATCAAATATTCCCTATAGATTTCTTCCCTGTTTGAGTTTCTGTCACGATTTCCTTTAGTGTTGGATTCTTATATGGACATGTAAGCCAAATATAACTTTTCCTCCCCAATTTGCTTTTGGTCATAAAGCAATCACAGTAAAGAAACCCTAAGACAAAACTGTTAGGCAATAATGTTTTTAAAAATATGTTATGTAAATGTGTAACTCAAGAAAATGCCATAAATTTTGCTTTAGAAGATATATTTCAATAAACATTTTCTTGATAACATCAAAAGACAGTAAAATGGAATTCTTTTTAAGATCAGGAAAATCACTGGCTATTGTAAACCCAAAATACTTAAACACTGAATAAAGCTAATTTTTCTAACTGCAAAATCATGTCTACTATATGTTCTATTTAAAACAATATGTTTCATTGGGTTATCTTATACTTTACTGAAAACTGAGAAGAAATAAACATTCTTTGTGTGAAACGACACTATAAACTTCTATATTTTACTATGCTCTTCCACAAATTAATCACCTCAGGCATGTGGCAATAGTGGGACAGAGAGGCAAAGGCAAGCAACCTCATGAGTTGCTTAAAAATTAATTGCTTCTAATTACTGATTTCAGAATATGTGACATCCTATGCTAATTGCTTCTCACAAATCTTGTTAAGAACTGATAGAAATGTCCAAAATATTCTTCTTTGGTTATTACTGAAAATTCACATTAGAAAATGACAAGAAGCACCAGTGAGATCCCTCTGAGGGTCAACACTCTTAAAAGCAAAACTGAGGAACTCTGTTGAGAATCTTAGGGACGCAACCAAGAAAGAGAATTTTAGACCAATCTCACTTATGAACATTGATGCAAAAATTCTTAACAAAGTACTGGCAAACCGAATCCAAGAACACATTAAAAAAATCATCCATTATGATCAAGTAGGCTTCATACCAGAGATGCAGGGCTGGTTCAACATACGAAAATCTATCAATGTAATCCATCATATAAATA
>PVIU01023988.1:0-26320 GCA_004026605.1 Ondatra zibethicus | reverse complement strand
TTTTTTTTTAACCGAACAGATTTTTCAAAGCATTTTAAATCGGAAGCTTCACTTTCTGCTAACTTTACATAAAGCATGGAAGGAATGTCTTGAAGAACTGAGACTCAAAGCAGTAAGCAACTGGGACTATGTATATAGAATGAAGCGCATGGTACCACAAAAGCCCTTTCAACTTCTCATGCTTTGGAAAAGGCCGAGTATAGTTGACAGAACAGAAAAATGGCCCTGAAGAAAGTGAAACATGGCCCAAATGAAAATGGATTAAAAACCCTCTTAGGTGCCAAATCTCTTAGGAGCACAGCACAATGATTAACTGTGCAGACTGGAGGCTTGTGTAGACACCAGTGCAAATGCCAGCTGTGCTGTCTGCTGGTTTTGATCAGCTGACTTCATTCTCAAAGCCTCCATTCCCTCCTTTACAGGGTGGTACCTATTTCATGGGGTGATTAAGTATAGGTGATGCCCTTAGCCTAGAACCTGACAGGGAGGGAGAGCTCAATAAGTACCTATTTTTAATAAAAGATGAAAAGTTTCACTCACTTAGGACTATATTAACCTATCAGCAAAAGATAGGAAAGAAACTGCATATTTCACAGGCAAAAATTGAGAATCAAAGTTGTCAACTGGCCAGGGTAAGACCATCAGTCTCATCAGCCACTTAACTAAAATGTAGCACAATGTGCTCCCACGTCTTCCATGCATCACGGATACTAAGCACATCACTCACAGGGAAGGTTCTAAACGCATTAATGCTTTTCCTACGCCATTGTCTCACTGAGCATTCTCAGTGTCTCCCAAACTGTTGACTAAGGTGCCACAATGACAGATGCCACAATCATCATCTCTTCTGTGTTCATCTTGGGTTGTTTCTTGCCTCCAAAAAAGAGTAACAGTTAAGTAGACCATAACCAGAGTTTGCTTACTTCCCAAGGCAAGTCAGTCTTGGTGGACATACAGTAAATGTTCAGGCTCTGTGACACAACAGGATCTGGGAAATGCAGCATGGCTGGGAAGCTATTTTCCAGTAACATGTTTAGATCATGGAAGGGGTACATGTGGGCTGGGGCGACATTTACTGTCACTGCCACAGCCAGTGACAGTCCTCCATGGAGGATGAAGCCTTGACTCAGTCACTATCACATGCATCTCAGCTGACAATTCTGGGAAATGAGATAGTACCTACTGTTTTATCAATAACACATATGTATTTAAGTAAATGAATGTGCTGACCTTCTAGCAGATTGTGAAATGTTTCCGGCTCCACAGAAAATGGACGTGAAGTAAAATGATAAGATGCTTGCCTGGCAATTAAAGAATTCAACAGAACAAAAACAACAGGAAGGAAAAAAAAAAAAAACAACAGGAAGGGCCCAGGGTCTGGGCCAACTTGTCCAGTCAAGATCTTTACTGCACTTGGGAGGAGATTACACTGCCAGAATCCGTCCCAGATGCCTTCCTGGTCTTCAAGAACAATTTTTGTTTGTTTGTTTTTCAAGACAGGGTTTCTCTGTGTAGCCTTGGCTATCCTGGAACTCACTCTACAGACCAGGCTGGCCTCGAACTCATAAAGATCTGCCTGCCTCTGACTCTTTAGCGTTGGGATTAAAGGCGTGTGCCACCACCGCCCGGCATCAATAACAGTTTTTAAAGCTGAAATGAGCCACATGGACATTCACTTCACAGCTCCTGCTATCCAGATACATGGCTCTCTGCCCACAACAGCCGCTCTGGTTTGCCCTGGACCGAGGAACTAGTTCAAGACCAGAGCACTTTAGTGCATGCCAGGCTGGTCTGTCCATTTCCATAGGAGGCACAAATTAGCCAGACCATCGGCAGACGGTCTTGGCTATTGACATCCTCTTGCCTAGAAACATGAGCACTGGGGAGGTCAGTGCTGAGCCCCGGCCTCGATCACATTTCCATCTACTCCAAGTTTTCTCCCTTGATTCATCTCCGATAAGCTTCTGGGCCAACCGTGATGGACCAGACAGAGAGCCCTAACACATGTCAAGCAGAGATACACATCCTTTTGCCTTCCATTTTGGGGGTGAGCCTCAGAGAGACCTCCTTCCACATGCCTGGGGGACACCTTGCTGCCATCCCTGTGTATTTCTTTACATTTAGTTTAATTAAGGGAATGTACATTTTTTTAAAGTTCTTATTACTTTTTTCTAAATTTCAGCTTTAGTAAATAGATAATTAAAATAATCTCTGAAAAACAAATCTTCAACATCCAGTTAAAACCTTAAATGTCTCATAAATTTTTGTTATGAAATAAATCTACCCTTCTTCTTAACTATGTCAAATCCTAAGAAAACATGGTTTGGGTACCATATAATCATCCCTGCTGTTATGTTCTTCAGTGTGTGGAGCCCCTGCAGTCAAACAGAAAAAGGAAAGCCATGCGCTCTTAGCCAAACCTGAAAGCTTCATTCACTGAGCAAACTTAGAATTTCTTTTTTAAGGATAAAGTGAACCATAACTCCCCTCAGAGCCGTTTTCACACGAAACTCCACAATATGAAATGACCGCATGTGGAACCCTCTAGAGTCAGACATGTTCCTAAAGGAGTAATTATAACCCTGGGCACACATAGCAAAACCACACGGAAGGTAATAATGGTGTTTGACATCATCACACACCAGCAACGCTTCAGTTGGGTTTTAGGTGTAGCCTTTTACAATCAAAAAGCATTCTGATCCTGCCCGCCCCCGTAGGCTCTGGAGCAGGTAGCCCAGGTTTTCATAAAGTAACTTGAAGTCCATTTTCCTCTATCAACTCTCTTAGGTGAGACTAATAATTCTTCTAAATTATGTCTAAAGATGGTTTTCTAATGTAAATCTGAAGCCTCCGTCACCCATTTATTTACCAGAGACCCACTGAGTAAGTGATTCAGTAGCTACCAACCCATACTTAAGATTTAGTTCAAAAAATCTGTCTGGTACATATGGCTGTAAAGCTGAGAACTGTTAAGATCCAGATCTGGTCATGATTGGGAAAAACCAGAGACAGCTGACTCGAGCTAGTAGGAGTTCATAGACTCTGGACTGACAGCTAAGGATCCTGCATGGGACCAAACTAAGCTCTCTGAATGTGGATGACAGTTATGTGACTTGATCTGTCGTGGGGGAGCCTGGCAGTGGGACCAGGACTTATCCTGGGCGCATGAACTGGTTTTTTGGAGCCCATTGCCTACCATGAGATGCCTTGCTCAGCCTTGATACAAGAGGGAGGGGCTTGGTGTACCAGACTTTGTTGACTCCCCAAGGGAGGCCTTACCTCCTTTGAGGAGTGGAAGGAGGGTGGGGTGGGGAGAGGAGGGCAGAAGATGGGGAGGGAAAGGGAATTGGGGCTAGTATGTAAAATTAAAAAATTGAAAACAGAAAAAATAGGACCCAGCTCTGGGAACTTGGAAGATGGTTCCATGTGTTAAGTGTTTACTCTGCACACATGAAGTTAAGCTTGAATCCCCAGTGCCCAGGGTAGTGTGTTCCTATAAACCCCAGCACTAACAGGATGTAGACCCAGAAATTCCAGGGCTCCCTGGCCAGATGCTCTAACCAAAATGGGGCGCTCCAGATTCAGTGAGCAACTCTATCTCAACACATAAACAAGCAAACAAATGAATAAATAAAATGGAGAGAGAGAGAAGAAAAAAATCCCCAAGGGAAAATTCTAGCTTCTGCATGTGCACACATAGATGAGCGCACTCATTTATGCTCTCCCACGTGTACATACACACCCATTAATTAACTAATTACATAAATTAGTAATATTACTAATTACATAAAATTAAAGACAGCCTTTGAAAGAGTGATTACCACTTAAAATGTGAAAAGAAAGCAAAATCTTTATCACTTCTGTGGTGACAAAGAGCTCAAAGCGGAGGTAGAAGAACACAGTTGGTAAGGTAACACTGCTGGGGCATTGAATTTACTTATAAAGCAGGCAGAAGCAAAATTATAGGGATTACACCTTCCCAGGAACACTATGAGTAAATTGTAGTGTGCTCAGCAGTCTAACATGGTCTTCTGACTGGTGCACTCTACTGTTTTAAATGCCTTTCTTAGTAATGGTCTTGCAACAGAAGACCCAAAGGTATTTTTGTCATTTTAGTTATAATATTCTGTGCAAAGTAAGTTAAAGTTGTGTATAATTCAGTGTATGCTTATAGCCTAAATTTTTTAAATGTCACAGTTGATGGCTATTATACATTTCAATGCACTGCTACCCAGACCTGAGAGATCACCTCCCTTTCTGTGATGGGAATAAGGATGCTACATAAGTCAGTTTATTCTGCTGCATACCAAACAGCTGCTAAACTCAGAACTCCATGCTTGGCATCAAGCGCACAGGTGAACAGGAAACTATACCTATTGTGATATAGTTAATCTCACATGCCTAGATTTTAAATAACCATAGAAAAGCACTCCTGGATCTGTCTATAAGGTGTTTCAAAAAGGTTTAAGGAAGGAGGTAAAAACCAAGTAAGTCAGAATGACGTCAGCATCTTCCACGGGTCCTAGATGGAAGAGAAAGGAGAAAAGAGAGAGAGCTCAACACCACCAGCATCCATCTCTCCCTGCTTTCCAAACGTGCACACCGTGTGATGAGCTGGCTCACACTCCTACCTCTGCAGCCATAGCTGTTCCCTGGCCGCCACGTCTCCCCCTCATGACCGACTGACCTCACCTTTAGACCATGAACCACAGTGAACCCTTCCTTCATTAAGCAGTCTTCGTCAAGTGCTGAAAATTAATCAATACACCCTATCCCAAACACCTACAGGATGGAAAGCAAAGAAATAGGCGCCTGTGGGGTTTTGTAAACTGCAGTACCTGCATGACTGCCTGGAAATCAAGATCAATAGGCGTTCTCCCTCAGTCCAAAGCAACTTCTTTAACTATCGTTCCTAGCCACAGAAGAAAAGTCACAATCGATTTTTTCAAGGTTCTGTAAATGACAACCAAAGATTTTGTAGAAGAGTTCAAGGGGCCAGCTCTGGATTTCTCAGCAGACACTCTGTCCATGCTCAATCTTACAACATTGAGGACTGAAAATAAAAGTCAGAAAAGATAGCAATAAGGAAGTCAAGGGCTAAATTTTAATCTTACGGTTTCAAACACCAGTTTAATTTAGCCACGGAATGTTCAAGGAAACTACAGGAAAAACTTCCTCCCTCCCATAGATTTATGAAGGCAGAAAAGAGGCTAAGAGAGCCCTCATGGGGCCAACATACTTTATTTCAGACTATCTAGACCTACTTCATTTAAAATGTGCTAAAATGCTATCTTGACTCTTCAACTCGTTGATGTGAAATTAAGTGGACTTATATCTATAAAATGCTTGGTCTGTGGTGTTTTAACATAACGCCTAAGTCGGGGGGGGGCGGAGGATCTGTTTGGATTTGAATCCTCACATCACCATATTCTCAGCTATGCTCCTGTTTAAAGTAGCAGCATCTTGCCCACAGGGTTTCTGTGATGCTTTAATTGGCTGATACATTTGAAGCATTCAGAGGATGTGCAGGAGTCAGAAGGAGCTCAGAGACTGCTAGCAGCCACCATTATCTTCTTGAGGAGAATATCAAAGTCAGCCCAACTGGAGGAAGTGCACGATGACCCCACGAGGAAATGGGCCATCACAAAACCAGAGAACTTTACTCCCAAAATAGGTACAGCGCAGTTTATTAAAAAATCTTCAGTTTCTTCAAGGCCCTAACAGCCAAATATTTTGACAAATAAAAAGCAAACAGTTGATTCTAAGACAGCACTTCCTCTTCAACTGCATGTTGACAACCTTGGGACTGTAGAAAAAAGAAGCTTTCAAATCTAATGTTATTTCATCAATTGTAGCTTACAGGAAAAGACTGCTGAAATGTTTGTGCCTACACAGAACAAGACCCTAAATGAGAAAACAGTAGTCCCAGTCAGATGTTGAGGCAGGAGGACCTCTGTGAGTGCAAGGCCAGTCTGGGCTATGTAGGGAGAATGTCTCAAAGAGAGGGTGTGTATGTGTGTGAAATTTTACTTTTTAGAGATGGGACATTTAATGAAAATAAATTTTCCACTTCCTACCAATGAGAACTTTCATTAGCTAAACCTAAGTTCATCTTCCATTCCACACTTCCTCATTCTGGTTATTTGAAATCACCCTCAAGGCATTCCTTTCTTGGGTCTCCTACACCCAGTTTCACATCCCACACTGCTCTACTTTGTCAAAATAGAGTTCTGATGGAGATGGCTCTAGGACTAACCAATTTCCAGACTCCATTTCTATCTTCTGGTCTCTTCCCTGAACCCAGCCAATGCCACACATATTTGTAGGTCAGCTCTCTCTTCTTCTAGACCACAATTTGCAAAATCCTATGGATGAGTCACACTCTATCGCAGATTTTCGGGGAACTGTTGTGAAACACATCTAACCTCTATTGCGTCACTCATAAATTTTGCGTCTCTGGGTCACTTATAAATTTTGCTGCATATGTCTTGAAATGATGCAAAACTGGGGTATGTACACGGTATCACTTCTGAGATTGGGTCCTGAAAGTTTATCCTCTAACAAAACAAAACAAAATGGCCTAGCAGACCATTCAGAAAAGGGTTACCTCCCCAGGCCCCAGCTACTTCAACCTCACACAATCAGGAGAGAAGCCAGACTTCAGGCCTGACCTGGGAGCAGCCCACGGGAGACAGCTCTGTGACCCTGGATTATTCTCCCTGATAAGGTTTGTTTTTGTATAGGTTTGGTGGTCAAATGATACTAGTTTAATCAGTTATCTGCACTGTAAGGGTGGGTGTGGGGTGGGGTGGGGTTTGAATAGCTGGCATCAGCATACAAGTGTGGCATGCATAGATGACTTGAGTAAGAAACCTAGGCAACAAGGCTCAGGTGCACTTACCCAGCCAGCAACACTGCGCATTGCCCCACAGTGGAGGGAATACCTGGAGGTTTATCCTTGGCGTCTCTGGAAATTTGCTTCCTATGCCTTTCCTCTGCCCCAGTACCTCTACCTATTGATTATGTTCAACAAAACTATGATTATAATAAATTTCACTGTCCATCCAAAGAGTCACCGACTTGAATAGTGTTATAGGGACTTCCAAATTCACATCCTGTTCTTTTTTACCCCTTTGTGGAATCATTTACAGTCTTCACTAGAATTATGAGCATCATATGAGCATCATGTTCCAATACTTTGGCCATTAGAAACCTTAAAGTTTATTTATCTATTGAGGGAGCATGCACATACCACAGTGTGAGTTTGGCAGTCAGAGGACACCCTGCAGGAATCAGTTCTCTCCTTCCAGCATGTGGGCTCCAGACTGGCAGGCTTAGAGGTAAGCACCTTCATCCTCTCAGCCATCTCAAGCAATCCTTCCCCCCACCCCCAGTCCTCAATAGTTATCAATAATAAATTTGCCTCCTCTGCTGCCTTTTCATATTCTTAAATATCTTTACATGTATTTATTTTTTATTTTTTAGATTTTTTTCTTCCAGATTATAGTTCCCTCAAAATTCTCTGGGTACTTTGCAAACATCCTCCTGTGAATCATAATCAAACTCAAAATACTACAGATTCTCTTTGTAAAACAATGGTCCATCCATGTAATTATCCCAAAGACATAGAACTGCCTGCTCAGACATACCCCACCTCACCTACTCCCATCTCCTATTCCAACCAACCCTGTGGCGAATTCAGGCCAAACTCCCTTTCACCCTGTTCCTATCTTTCTTTTTGGAACTAAACTGTCAGCAAATGTTGGCTCTTTCTTCAAGTCTTCCCAGTACAAACACTGCTGTAACAGCCCAGCCCATACCAAGCTTTACTGGCAAGAGCTTTCAAAACAGTCACCCAGGCTTCAATTCTTCCCTCCCATAGTTATTCTCAACATAGATGCTGGATCCTGGCCAATCACAATTCAGATCAAGCCTTGCACTATTGAAAACCCTCCCAGGGCATTGTCATATGTTATTAGAATATCATAGGGGTGGGAGAAGTACATCAGAGACAGCCAGGAGGCCAGGATGGCTGGAATTGGGGGAGAGGGTGCTTAATATTCAGGAAACACTCAGCAAGGGTTTACTGAATGGATGAATTTAATTGTGTGTCAAGACGTAAGTCTTTAAATACTCAGAGATAACTATTTATATAACTCTTCAGCTACCTAAATAGAACTCTAGAGAAAGAAGCAATAAAAATCTTTCTTTGGCTATCAAAACAAACCACTTGGGGGTAAAACATACCACAATGCTGGAATCTCCAGGGCTGCTCGGCAGTGTCATCACCAGACTTCACTAGAACTGTGTGCAAGCAGTGTCCTCCCAAGAGCCCCTCTAAGTCCCATCCCAGGCTGCCTTGGACTAGACCAGCTTTACCCATAAGCCTCTCCACACCACCACCAAGCCTGGTGTGCTCATGATCACAGAGCACTTCCAGAATGCCCTTGTTTCCCCACATCCTACAGAGGGTTTTCATGAGTCTCCTTGGGTGATTTTAAAAACACTAAAACACCTGGCCCATTATATAGGTTTAATACAGTCCAGAGGCAACGGGCTCTCTGCTGGATGATCTTGGCATAATTGTTTTTATTTACATCATTCTATTTCGAAATTTAAAGTCGGTCCCTTTAGCCCTATTTCCAGTGATAATTATCATTTTTAATTGTTTAGTATAGAGGCTTTGTTAGTATTACTATTTTTAAGATTTAAGTTAAGGAAGGACTAGCTTTTTCATCTAAAAAATTATACTACCATTTCTGCCTTGCTGTTACACTGCTAAGAAAGCTATTGTGATATTTATAGCTAAGTTACTATTGGGAAACACGTTTTTGAGGCAACAAAGGAATGTCGAAGACAGGATGAATGAATGACCTAGATGTACAGGATAAAAACGAGCTCCCACAGACATATTACAATTCAGTTCCCTACCTAGAAGGAGGGGGTAAACATATACATCAATGTACAAGGTCAGGAATGTTGGACTTGGTGTCTGTGTCCTCATTTTCATGTGTCAGTTGTCCTTTGCGATGTCTTTAGCATCCTATGCTGACAATGTTAGCATTAATATTTGTTACTCCTAACCCTAATCTCTTCTGAAAACTTTTCTACCTAAGTCTCCATGCTCTCCTCACCATTTCCATCCCATCTCTACTCACAGCTGGCTTCCCCCAGCTACTTCTTTGGATCACACCTGATGAAATTCTCGTTGCCTGTGTTGGAGAAGACTCCTTTTCAAGCACTCTTCTCACATCTTGTCTCAAATGTATATGAGGCCAGAAAACTGCCTCAGTTACATGAAGAAGAGAGGTCGGTGGACAAAGGATCATCGGGATCCTTTCAAGTTGACAGCTTTCTGAGGTACCTGACTCTTTCGGTAACACCTACTCCCTGTCCTGCTCTTGCATGAAAGACAACTGTCACATTCTCCCACTCCACAAGCAAGCTGGAACCAGCCACTTCAATCCATGAGGACACTGGTTTTCTAAGTAACTTGGGGGGGAGGGGACACTTTCATCACTTGAAACTGACATTTGTCTACATCTTCTCATTAATCTTCACTAGTAACTTGCATTGTTTGAGGGGTATTTCCATCTTCCTCAATGGCTTAAGGAACCTCAATCTTTAGCCATAAGCCAGGAGGCAGCAATGTCTCTTACGGAGCACTGCAGACCTATCTGCTCATTTATCTCCTACTGGCTTTACTCCTTAGTAAACCCACTTCATGTTTTGCCCCTTCCCCAAAGCATTCAGCCCTCTCTTTGCCACCTATAAAGTGGACAGGGACATACCAGAATATCCAGTGCAGGTGTACTACCGATAAAGCTATCTTCCTATCCGTGCTAGCTAGTTTTCTGACAACTTGACACAAGTTAGAGTTATTTTTTTAGAAAGCAAACTTCAATTAAGAAAATGTTCCACCAGGTCGTGGGCAAGCCTGTAGTCCATTTTCTTGACTGAAGATTAATGGGGGAGGCCCCAGTTTACTGTGGGCAATGCTACCCTTGGGTTGGTAATCCTGGGTGAGCAAGCCATGAGGAACAAGTCAGTAAGCAGCACCCCTCCATGGCCTCTGCATCAGCTCCTGCCTACAAGTTCCTACCCTGACTTCCCTGGATGATAGACTACAAGCTGCAACTACAAGCTGCAAAAGAAAATAAGCCCTTTCCTCCCCCCACGGTTTCTTTCTTTCTTTTTTTTTTTTTTTTTTTTTTTTTTTGGTCCTGGTGTTTTGTCACAGCAATAGAAACCCTAAGACTCCATTGTTCTCTCCAACCTCAAATAGAAAGAAGGCACAAAGCAGGCCACACTAAGAAAAACAGTACAAGATCCTTTCGGGAAATGGGGAGCATCCCTATACCTGAAGGCCCTCTGTGGCCTGACTGTCTATGACTGTGTGGAGAATGGTACATACAGGTCCAGGCAAGCAGGAGACAGACACTGGCACTCAGCAGGGGTGAGGAAGGACAGACACAATGAGGGAGTGGTATCTGAACTGGGCCCTAAAGGGGTTAAGTAAGACTGCACACAGATTTAACTGTCTCTGCTATACACTGATGATTAATTCTATTCATATTGAGCATTTTTAATATCTATAGTCATCTCTCCTCCTCACATTGTACCTTGGTCCTCTCTGGATCCCAAAGGAATGTGAAGCAGATCTCACCTATCCAGGGACAAACTGCTGGGATTCAAAGGCTTAGTCATCTGTCCCTCCTACAGCGTCAAGTACAGAGCTTTGAAAAGTATGTGCGGCAGGACTGGGAAAATGGCTCAAAGGTCTTGCTTCCCAAGTTTGAGGTCCTGAGTCTGTATCCCATAAAAAGCCAAGCCTGCAGCAATCACCTACATTCCCAGTGCTCCGCCAGCAAGCTGGGACCTGGAGCCAGGAGAAGTGCAGGCATGCGCAGTAGCAAACAGCCAAGAGAAGACGTGTGGTTCCAAATTGTAAGGGAAGGACCTGACCGCACACACTCCGACCTCCATATGCGCACTATGGAGCACACATGTACACACACACACACAACATATGCATGGAAACACTGAAAAACATCTGAGAGGAAGGGAAAAGGCAGAAAAACATACAGGGAGCTAGGAAGCTGCAATTCAGCCATTCCATTTCCGCTCCCTCCTTTTCCTTTACCTTTGCTCCTTAGCCTGCCTGCAATAGCGTCCTACCCCCTCCTTTTGTTGCCAAAAACCCTTCCAGGCCCAATTCCTTATCCCTTCACAGCTGTTATCCCTCTGCCCCATCATCTTATCCAGTCTCTTCCTTCCTGTGGCCCCGGTGTTTGGCTCGGTGTTTAGTTGATCTCATTAAGCTTCAGAGTCAGTTTCAATGCCAAGCAGATTTTAAATTCCTCAAGGCCAAAGCCACATCATATCTATTTGGCATGCCTCCCCTGTTGCTGCCACCCAGACATGCCCTCTAGCACAAAAGAACCTGGCAAATACTTGCTAAGAACTGAGTCCTTCCAAAGTTCCTATCATGCAGGCCTAATGTTCTTTCATCTGATTGTCCAAGTTCAGAAACGCATTGGACAAAGTTAGACATCAAGTGTTTGTTCCCAAATGACACAAATCCATCTCTTCTAAAATTTGCAGTCACTGAACCAACAGTAAGAGGCTTTACCAATCACAGAAAATAAAAAAGCGCAGTCCCACAATAGAGGATCTACTTTATGACCTCCTTCCAGCACTGCTAGCTTAGCAGCCCTGAGGGGAGGGGCTTGTCTCTCCGGGGCAATTCAGTAAGGCAAATACTGAAATATTCACTGCCTACACACAGTCCCTAACAAAGAGATATTGGAAGAGGGCCAATGACCTCAAACTTCAAAAATAAAATTTAACATGTTGAAATGAAACTGTACGTTTAAAACTCAGCTACTTTTCATTAACATCTATAGAGTAATTCTATGTAAATCACATATTTTCATACTGAAAAGCTTTAGGATCTAAAGATAACAAATGGATCAGAATGTGGGCCCCAAAATACTAATTTCTTTGGGTGGGGGAGGCAGATCTGGACATTTCAAACTAGTGTATAAGAAAGAATAATGGGACAATTGAATAAAGTCAGTAGGTCAGTCCTTAGAGTCTGCTGGGAGCACACTTTAAGTTCTGAAAGACATCAGGTAAGCAAAGAAAGACAAAAAGAAATAAAACTGGAGAGACCAAAAGAAGACATTCTGAAGTAAGATAACTGAGGGTCTCCGGTGATTCCACGAATCAACTTCCCTTGAGAAATGAAACTGTGGCACACACAGGCTCTAACACTGTGTCAGCACTTAGAGCAACTGTCTAAGACACAGACCTCCTTAGCCCACAGCATCCCCAAACTGGGCTCATCTCAATTGACTGCATATTTTCCACTTTCTGTAGGGGGAAAAAAAAACCCACACACATAAAAAGCACATCTTAACTGAAGAACCACCCAGAGGCCATGGAATCAATATTTTTGAAATTATCTTCTTAAACGAAATGAAAAAACTTCACATTGTTTCTAAAAACTATTATTATTGGGTTTTTGTTTGTTTTTAACCATAAAGACTGCTATAAGAACCCTTCAATGGAGGCTGGAAAGATGGCTCCAGGGTAAGAGTACTGGCTTTTCCAGAGGACCTGTGTTCGATTCCCAAAACTACAGGCAGCTCACAACCTAAGTTCTGGAGGATCTGACCCCCTCTTCTGGACCTAAAAGAACGTTACTATGTGAAATTTCCAGAGCTCTTTCTGGCATTGGCAATTTCCCTCTTGTGATCACAAGAATGGTGAAGGCCCCACATGTTCATGTGACCACTGAGAGATTCTTTTCCTCTGCCAATCTGAGTCTACCAGAGCAAAGGTGGAGATAAACCTGGCCTGGTGGCGTGTGCCTATAACCCAAGCACTTGGGAGCTGGAGCAAGAGGCTCAGACATTCAAGGTCATTCTCTGCTTCCCAGCAAGTTCCAAGCCAGAGAGCCTATCTATTAAAACACAACAACTATCAAAGACAAAAGAAAACAAAAGTCCCCTCTTAGCAATGGAGTAGAGAAAGGTATAAACTGTAAACAAAAGTCCAATGAAACAGGGGAGTCTGGTGCTAAGACTATTAAAAACGACTGGAAAAAAAACATAAGAAATTAAGACAGCTGAGATATACTATGACAAAGATGGATACAAAGACAATTTGACTGTGGCAGTAATTATGCAATCTGTCTACCAGTTAATGTTTGTTAATAATAAAATGTTACTTTAACTTCTTTTAAATATGAAGAAAAAATAGTTTCTTTGAGGAAGAAAATAAAGCATAGGGTTCTGTAGCATCTGCCTGAATGAAGGTTCTAGAAACCTTACACAACCAGAATTAATTTAACCAGTCAGTTGATACTAGACTCTAGCAAAAACGCTACAGAAAAACTGTAGCAGCAAAACCTTTCACTTAAAATAGTGAAACTGACCGTTTCTCTTACATTCTTATAATTAATTCATTTTTATTTTCTCTGATTTTCACGAACTCACAGCCCCAGAGCACCACAGCACACATCTGTTCAGGCTTTAAACCTTTCCAGAGATCTCAAAGGCCTCCAGAAATCATCCTAAAGAATAAAAAGCACTAAGCAAGCCTCGCTGTGGTCAGCAGAAACCCCTCCTGCTGACCTCATGGCTGTTTCCCCTTCTCTTTCCTAGGGGACGACAGAAAACAGCTGTCCAGTTTCCCTCAAACTCCCTTTTCCTTCCTGCCTGACCTGTCCCGTAGCTTAAGAGATGTAGAGACGCAGCAGGTGATTCCAGAGGCCGGCTGACCCCTGCCTGATTTGTCCCTCAGCTGGAGAAAGGAGCCCCCTTAACACCTCCTGCAATGATGTCACTAACCTGCTAAAAGAAAGGTTCTCCAGAGAATGCGTGGAATTCTAGAAATCCACTGATAGATACAGTCAAACAATACAAGCAACTTATGGTCAGCATTGTGCCCTGGGATCTGATTTCGCTCCGGATCTGATCTGAGCGAGGGAAGCTTGGCACAGACTATTTTTGACCTACATCAGTGACTTCTGCTCTTGGGTTTCTTGTCACTGGCAGCCTCTGTACGTAAGTAGCATTAGAACTGTCTTTCTATAGCCCAATCTGGACGTAAGTAGCTTTAGAACTGTCTTTCTATAGCCCAGTCTGGAAGAGAACTCTGCCAGTTCACTCGGTCGTTATGAAAGGGAGCAATCTCTATTACATTAAAGACATAATCTGAAAATTGCTGTGCTTATGAACCCCGGAGTTGTCAGCAAACACCTCCATCTTCTAGTAGCCACAGGAACAGGAAAGCTAGTACCATCCCCTGAGACTTCATCAAGACATACAAATTGGTGAGCACAAACAATCCCATCACAAATTCTTTTTAGGATTTATAAGATGCTGGTTCAACTTTCCCAGAGTAGCTTCCATATGTGCTAGTGTGCTACATGCCTATTAGTATCCTCTGCATTACACACCCACTGTTCTCGCACATGAAAAAAATGTAAACACCTGATTTGATCAACAAATACGGCTTTACAACCCTATGGCCTGTGTGTATGCCGTGACTATCTCAAGCAGAAAGAGTCAAAAGATAGCTGTTTAAACTGACTGAGGCCAATTCATTTTTTTTAAGTCTTTTATCTTTCTGTTTAATTTTGACTTTTTGAGATGGGTTCTTGCTATGTAGCCCCGGAAGACTTTGCGCTCACTGCATGTTCAGGCCTGGAACTTAAGGCAATTCTCCTGCCTCTGCATCACTACCATGCCAAAAGGTTTTCATTTTTGCTAGTATATTTCATTCTGCTTAGTATATCCCACAATAATTGAGGAGGACAGTAACTATTAATTCTACCAATAAGCCCCCAAAAGGTTTGTTTTGGTATGCAGATATATACATTAGTAGCAAACTTCTTCTGAACTCTGTCCAGAACAAAGCTGATGCAAATAGCCCACAGCAGACATGTCATATGTCTAATTAAAGCTAATAAGGTCTGGGGAGAGGACTCAGTACAATGTCCACACAAGCAAAAGGACCCGAGTTCAGATTTCCCAGCACCCATGTACACAGCTAGTGTACCATTTATTTGTTACATTTTATAACAAGATTTTCACTCGCCTAATAATGACTCATCTAACAAATATTCTCAAGTACAAAACACTGAAGCATACCATGCTCATTATCAGAACTCACACATGATACTGAACGTAGAAATTCAGTTCCTTTCAGAACAGCTTCATATTTCTCCTGAGATCATGTTTCTAGATGATTCCCAGAGCACTGAAACACGCAGAAGGAAACCCAGGGACAATCTTAACCCACATTAAAATTCAGTGTTATTCTTGAGTTAAGAACTGAACGAATGCCTCCGTTCAAGAAATAAACAGATGGCCTCAGCATCTTTTCTTCTCTTTCCAAACTAAAACCACCCTCTTTCTTTCTGACCCTAACAGACTCTGAGAATCTGTCTTCTCCGGCAGGTTTATATTTCTGTGGGCATCTGAAAAAGAATCCAGAGTTCAACCTTTCAACAGGCTGCAGCCTGTCTCCCTGTGGCAATTAACAACACTACTGATAGCACATCAAGGCCAGCTGGAGACCAAAGCTAGTACACAAGAATTGAGAATGCGGGGTGGGGGGGTGTCTGCAGGCAGGAGAAGAGGCCTGGCAGTGAGGTCCTTACTAAGCTGAGATGGGGGTGGGGAGGGGCGGGTGGAAGAGGATGGCTTGAGGACAAAAGTGGATCTCTAAACAGTTGCAGAAGCCGGAGAAGTCCATGAGCATTCCACGAGCTGACAGTTCATGGGCAGTAACTACAAAATATAATAAAGCAATTTTATAGATAACTGAAATGTGAGGCTTTATCATGTGAACTGGGAGGCACCGAGGATGAAGGAGCATTATGTGTGCGAGTTATGCTTGTCTCTTTCAACTTAAGGTATGTCACAGATGACCTATAAAATGACCGATGAAGACAAGATACACGCTCTGCTTCACGGTCCATCTCCACGAGGCTAAAATGTGAATTAGAACACATTGAGCAAAATGCAAGAGCATTTGGCTATTTGAAAACATTAAGTATGCAGGAAGCTGCCTGATCTATCAAGGACATTGCCTGTCCTTCGGCTGACAAAATGCTTATGAATTTGAGAGGAGAGTTTAGTTAACGCAATTATAGTAATGGCCCAATTTTATTTCATTGCCCAACACTTTCTGATTTTCTTCTATTTCTGAAATGTTTTACCATCAGCTAATCAAATCACCCTTCCACATTAACACTGAGCTCTGAAACACCAAAGAACATCAAGAAATGGCTTGTGTGTTTTGAAAAACGGATCTAATTTTCAAAGAGAATTTCCACTTAGAATGGGACAGTGGAGAAGGATTTGGGAAACATTCATTTCCAATCCTTGCTACCAGCAAACAGCTGCATACGATGTCTTGGGAGTCTGGCATTCTGACCCCTGGTTCCCACTCTGACTCTAATTCATCACATGAAGTTTATGGGAAGATAATTTCCCTTGTGAGTACCCTGGGTGTAGAAACCGGCTTCATTCCCATGTCCACCATGTCTACAGGTACACAGATTTGGGTTGTGCAGGCCAAACATCTGCTAGTAATTTAGTGACCTCCAGGGGGTTTTAGTCTACAAATCACAATAGGAAGAGATAATGTAATTCCAGTATGAGAAAAATCTCAAGGCACTAAATATACTATAGGAACAGTCTTGCCCCACGTCGGACATTCTTTCAATAGGGTTGTCAGACACAGAAACTTTTCAGGTGCCTTTTCCTCCTTCAGAATGGCAAGCACCCGGCCCCTCTCAGGATGGAGTGAAGCTTCCATTGGTGCAGTTCCCACCATCATAGGCCCCGGGTCCCCCGAAAGGCCTGCCCCAAACACAACCAAGGACAATGGAAGGGGAAGACATGTTAAAATATTTACTATATTTAGGACTGAGACATCCTAATGACCGAAAAAATATGCTTTAATTAGGCTGTAATCAGCCTTCTGATGATTTCTTTAACGGTTTTGAAAACAAAGTTTATCGATGCATTAACCCAAATTATTCCCCTCCTTTTCCTCCACTTGTTAAAATCATAATATCAAGAATTGTGTGCTTTCTCTCATGCAACACAAAGGAACCACGACAAGAAGAAATAAGTAGCAAAATATTCTATCACAAATAATATTAAGAAATGAGAAAATAATAAAGCTTTGTTTCATCCCAGAATACATTGTCACAGGTCTTAAAACTGTCTCAGAGACTGAAATAATTTTCTATAATGAGGCAGTAAAAAATTCCTGCGAAGCTAAGAACTTCATCTCAGGGATAAAGCCAGGTCCCCCCAGGACAGCGCTTGAACCTTCTGCATCAGAGATACCAGTTATCTCATTGAAATGGGCCGTACTAGCAGATTTGTGAACGACTGCTAAGGAATACTAAAGTAGACACATACACAAGTATTGCTCCACCCGGCAAACCTAGCTCTTACTGTGTGTTTTCTCTCTCTTCACCAGGCCCTAACCTGGGGAGAAATGTGAACCCATCTCCACCCAGCAGGACCAGGATGAGAACCTAAAAATCCCCAGCATGCAAAGACCTAGGTTGCATCTTTTTGCCAATTTCCCTCCTCCTCAAGGTACTTTGTCTTAAAAAAAAAAATTCTTTTACTGGGTGATTTCACTATCTCTTTTTAGTCTGGATATTAAAATGTTCGCTGTAGGCCAGTGTTTTCACTTAATTATTGAAACTGAAAATGATTACATAGCCCGGTCAGTGAGTAAAATGGCTCTTCCAATAGGCAACTTCTCTAGGTTTCTTAGTCATGTATTTTCCTTTACTACAGCTGTAGAAATTCCAAGAAAGCTGGGGCTATCTCTTGAGTGCACCCCGCCTGTCCCCCAGTAGCTGATGCTTTAGCTAACCCCATCCTGAGGCATCAGTAACATCACATATTAGATCCAACTTTTTCTCTCTTTTTGACTAAGATAGACTTCACTACACTTAAAAAAAAAGGCAGGAGGGAGGGGGGTGACCACGTCTGTGCAGGAAAACAGTATGCATGCGCAGTCGGGTGACCCCGTTTTATTTTTTTTCCCACACATGTTATGTTCTATGAATCTCTTTAGTAGTATAGTGTGAAAGCTTCTGCAAATATCTAGCCCAAATTTTTCATCTCAAGAACTGGTGCTGCTCTTGCATAGGACCAGGGTTCAGTTCCCAGTTCCCATTAGGAAGCTCCTAACAGCCTATAAGTCCACTTCCAGCAGATCTGACGTCCTCCTCTGACCTCTGCGAGCACTCAGACGCATATGCACATCCTCCCAGAGACATCATTTAAAAATGATAATCATAAATATTTTCTAAAAATTTCACCTCATGAATACTATCATTTATTAAGAAAATGTGAAAATTGAAGAAAACAAAATTATTAAAGGTGTAAACTCTGTAACATGAAAGATAATGAAAATATTTCTAAGGAGAGGTTCTTCCTTCCTTAATTTATCGTTGACTAAGCAGCAATAAACACCAAATGATTTCAAGAAAATACAAGGAAGTCCCTAGAAACCAACGTGTCAATTCCTGACCTAAAGAATTCCAGGTAAATGAGGCTGGCTTCTTGGATTGGAAGCAAGAGATTGGGTTTCATTATGAACGCCAACTGGCCTAAGCTGACACTGCTGCCTCAAAGGAGAGATGAGAAACTTGTCAGGTCACAACTTAATTCAGATCCAGTCCCAGACAGATTCTGTGCCCATGTGGCATCACTTACAGCGCTCCCCAGCCCAAGTCAAGCCCCTCCGCCTCCGAAACACACACAGAAAGACACGCACAGACAGACAGACAGACAGACACAGACACACACACACACACACACACACACACACACCCGACCCACCCATGGGGCCGGCCCAGGCGGCTTCTGGCTGAGGTTACCCAGCCACCCCGGGGTATTGATGAAGTGCAGGGGCGCTGGAATTCTGCAGCTGGGGGTAGCTCAGTACCGGCTTTCCGGGCTTCTGCGGTCCCGAGGTCCCACAGGCAGAGCCAGCAAGGGCGCACACGACCACCACCATCCCTGGATAATCGGTGTACAAGAGGAAGGGACACGCGGCTGTGCCACCCAATCCCGCGGGAGCACCGGAGTCCGGGGGCCTGTCCAGTCCCCGCTATCCGCTACTGATCTCCGTGCTGCTGCGGAGCCGAGCTCGGTGGTGGGCTCTCGGTTGGAAGACCGTGGAACTAGTTAGGCGAGCGGGCCCGGGTGCACAGCCCACGGGGAATCCGCACACAGGGAGAGACGTGGCTCTAACTGCCTGGCAGGGACCCGTCCCTCACAGGAGGGGGCTTCACTGCTTTAGGTCCACGGCGCCCCCGCCCCCCGATCTCCTCCCCCGTACTCCCCCCCCCTCACCGCTCGGTCCTCCGGGGCTTCTTCTCGCCGCGTCCCCGCGGGGCGCCCAGACTCCGGACCCCTGGAGTCCGGCCCTCAGAGCGCACGCCGAGCCATCCAAGCCCAGGGCGCCGCGCCCGGGTTGCTCCGCTGCAGCCTCCCGCTGCCGTGCGGACGGGGCGGGGACCGTCGGCGGAGGGCGGGCCGCGGCAGGGCTCGGCCTGGGGCGGAGGAAGCCGCAACGTCAGCAGAGCTGGGGAAGCGACGCTGGGAAGGGGGAGAACAGGACCCCCGGACGGCCCAATCTCGACCTCAGCCAACGCTCCCCTCTGCGGTCCCAGGACCCGGCTCAGCCTTCCCGCCGCCGTGATCGAGACACCACGCACCCTGCCCTGCCCAGCCGCTTTGGCTCCTGCTCTGGTTTCTCGGGACCTGAGAGCTTCAGGTTCCACTCTGGAATCGCACGCAAAGAAAAGATAACTTCTGGAGGCCCGCGGGGGAGGGGCCCGATGCGTCTGTAAGGAGCTGGAAGAGGAAAGCTGAGAATTTAAAGAATCCCACTCCTGACGCTAGTGCCCAATCCCCTCCCGAGGCTCCAAAATAGTTACACTCCAGTTGCCTTCCCCCTTCCCTCTTTCCTGAATTCAGTTTTACTCTCAAAGAGAAGGGGGGGAAATCACCTAATCCAAAGCAGTTGTCTAGAATGGAGCAACAAAATACAGGCAATCCTACCGCACCGAATCCAGCAAGCTGAACTGATTGTAATCAGCAAAGAAAGAGTTGGGGGCAGACCACTAGGAGTTCGCAGCTCACTATGGAAACTTTATCTTATCTCTTGGACGTACACGTGTGTGTGTGTGTGTGTGTGTGTGTGTGTGTGTGTGTGTGTGTGAGAGAGAGAGAGAGAGAGAGAGAGAGAGAGAGAGAGAGAGAGAGAGAGAGAGAGAACAGACAAAGGAGAGGGAGCGCTCAGGAAAAGTAGCCATCCAACTTGGCTATCTAACCAGTCCAGGCAGGGTTGGACCTCCTCGCTCAGGTAACCTAGTAGAGCTAGATTCTAGGAAAGGGTATGGCAGGTGTGTGAGTCACTCACCCTTTCATCAGAATGGTCTGTTTTACTCAGCCGCTAGGCTCTCTCCATCTTTGCTAGGAAGAGATTTGAGTCCTGAGAGACAACCACACTGCTTGGAAAGGTTCCGAATTTTGCAATCAAGAGAGCTTCCTCACCACAGGTTTAAAAAGAAAGGAAGTACTACTTTGGGGCTTTTAAATGCTAACTTAAATAGATCTCCAATTTGCATAAATTTCCTAGTATTTTAGACATGGCCTGTGGGGAGGAGAAGGAGCAGGCTAATTTACTAATAGCTGTGAATTAATATTCAAATCCTGACTGCTTGGAAATCCTTGGAAAGCTAAGCCACCTACAGAGCCTGTATCTCATCTGTAGAATAAAGTTATTATAATAGCTCCGCCGATACAATAAAATGACTAATATTTATTGAAAGTTTCCTCTATTTCAGGCACTCTGCTAAGGTATTTATTTTAGTAGGATGAATTGTGTCAGTGCCTAGCTGTAGTATATAATTCTGAGTTAGTTTCCATTTGTCTTCTTGAAGTGGGAAATGACTTTAGAGAAGACATCTCGTTTAACTTGTAGTCACTGAGTCCCCCAGCTAGTATCTTAGGGTATTTAAAGAATTTTAATAAACTCTTTCTAATGGAACTCCACACCTGGTTGATGACTCAGATTATTGATCATGATGTGCAAACAAGATTGAAAGTTCTTCAAAGAAGGTAATACCCACTGCCATTTTCTCACCAACCCCCATTTACCTTTGATTGTTGTGATCGCTATGGAGATCTAACCATGGATGACATTGACTTGCAAAGAACCTCTTAATAGATTTACACTTCTGTTTTCTGGAGTCCATAGGCCATTGTGTGTGTGTGTGTGTGTGTATGTGTGTGTGTTTAAGTACATGTACATGTTTGTCTTCCTGTGTGTATATGCACATGTCTGCAGGTGACCACAGAGGCCAGAAGGGGGCACTGAATCCCCTGGAGTTGGATATAGAGTGGTTGTGAGCTGCCAGTGTTGGCACTAGGAGCTGAACTTGGTTCTTCTGCAAAAGCAGTGTGCACTCTTCGGCACACTCTCCAGCCGTAACATGTCTATCTTTGCTTCTACAGAAGAATGCTTCAGTTTGTCTGAATACATACCCACCTCTGTCACCTTTCCCTTGTCCAATGTCCTTCTTAAAACCCGGTCCCTAGAACTGCAGCCAAAATTTCATTTTAAAATCAGAGTAGAAAGTTGTATAGTGGCTTTGTTCTGAAGTGTATCCTTGACATGTTGACTCTTGTATTACCAGTCACTGAAGTTTGGGTTTGTTTGGATCTTTTGTTTTTATTTTTCCCATAGCTGATGCTGCCACAGGCTTTTTTTTGACTTACATTCACTGCAATTTGTGTCCAACACAATATTAATCTATTGAGTTCTACTGTGTTTAATTGCTTGATCCTTTAAGCGTGTTGCGTTTTCAGTCCTACTAACAGAATGGGTAATTCTACTGCCCAATTGTAATGTAGGTTTATAGTCTACATCATCATGTAAGTTCTCAGTGATCTTCCATTTCCAACTGACACTGAATTTGAGTGTTCTTGCTGAGTATTTTATCACTGAAGATCCACATTACCTGCTCATATTTTCTTCTCTTGCCAAAAGACATCAAGCATAGGACACTGGCAGACCATTCTTATAGATTGAGAAAAGGACCCTCCAAGATGAGAAATTAGGGGAAAGAAATCTTGTCCTCCCAGATGAGCTGCAAAGGACAGTGTATGGTTTCTCCATCAGAAGTCTGATCTACTGCAGGTACAGCAACACTGTCAAAAGGAAATGACTACTTAGTGAGTTCTTATTAAGTCTACTAAATTGCCTCCGTACCAGACTTTTTCCTTTGGGTCACCAACCAGCTCCCAAATCAGGACACTGAGACTTAATATTAGTTATGAGTGCTCTACCTTAGCTTAGGCTCATTTCTTGCTAACTCTTATAACTTAACCTATTTCTCTTTATCTATGTTTTGCCTCAGGGCTTTTTACCTACCTTTTTCCCCTTTTTTCTTCCTTTCTTTCTCCTCTCCCTCCTTCCTTTCTTCCTTCCTTCCTTCCTTCCTTTTTTTGCTTCATTCTTTCTTTCTCTCTTACTTTCCTGCTGTCTTCATGGCTGACTGCTGGCAGCTTTCTAACTTCTGGTCCCAGGCATGTCCCTCTCTTTCTCCTTATTTTCTTCTTTCTCCTCCTATTTATTCTCTGTCCACCAGACCTGCCTATCCTTCTCCTGCATAGCTATTGGCCATTCATCTTCTTATTAAACCAATCAGGTGCCTTAGGCAGGCAAGGTGAAAGAAACGTCACATATCTTTACATAGTTAACAAAGGCAACAGAAACAAGTACAACACACCTTTACACAGTTAAAACAATATTCCGTAGCATAAATAAATGTAACACATCTTTACATAGTTAAAATAATATTCCACAACATACTTCTTCCTTTTTTAAGTGCCCAAATATGACTTTAGTAAGAAGTGCTTTAATTTTTCTCTGCCTCTGTGAGGTTTCTTGTCTTGGGTTTAGAAACAAATTTTTAGCCTGGTGGTGGTGGTACATGCCTTTAGTTCCAGCACTCAGGAGGTAGAGGCAAGTGGATCTCTGAGTTCAAGGCCAACCTGGTTTCATATCTCAGAGTGAGTTCCAGGACAGCCAAGGCTATACAGAGAAACCCTGTCTCAAAGAAAGAGAGAGACAGAGATAGAGAGACACAGAGAGAGACAGAGACAGACACAGAGAGAGAGAGACAAGAGAGACAGAGAGGGAGACAGAGAGACACACAGAGAGAGACAGAAAGAGACAGAGAGAAACAGAGAGAGGCTTTGTTTATTTTTATTATTTTCCTATCCACTTGTCCACCTTCAGCCTTTTTCCGTCCTCTGCCCTTTCTACTGATTCAAAAGACTTTACTATAAACTACTCGCTGAAGTGTAAATGCTTCAGCAAAAGAAGTTAAGCTGTAGAGAAGTAGGTTATTCTCTTGCAAGTTTTTCATTACTCTCAGTTTTCAGTTAACTCAGTTCAGTGTGTCTGCGTTTTCTCTTCATTCCCTGTGGACAAGACAGGAAAAGAGAATTGTCCTTCTCTTGACATCCATTTATGTCAAGCAAAGGCATTCCTTCCTCATTAGTATTTGAATAAAACATTCTTTTGTTGTCCTTATTTTATTCTTGGTGCTAGACTAATAAGCACCAACCAATATTACATGGGCTTAAGGTCCATGGTTTCTATTCTTACCTTGAGTCTAATTTACTCTGAAAGTTTCAATGACCGATCTTGGTCCAAGCCACTGCTTTAACCCTTAAAACAGATTTCTCTCTCAGGTCAAAATCACTCCATTTGTAGGACTGTCTTATCATATACCTGTGTGTTGCCTCATCCCTGGGGCATTGGCAAGGCAGGCTTGTTTTTGGCTGTTGGAGCCATGTTTGCCTGGAGCTATATATGTTTGGTGATAATGTCGGGGAGATTACCCCCTCCATTTCTTAAGCATTTGGTCTTGGCCAGACACCCACCTTGGCTTTTCCAGCCCTTCTCACTTGGACCTGACTTTGCCATCTGACTTGTTATTCTTCTCTGAGCCTGTTCTGAAGCTGCTAATTCAGCCCACTTGAATTTACAAAGTTTTGTGTTCATCACAGCAAAACTGAGACAGCCACATACACTCACGATCATATCAGCGCCACTGCATGTGGAGCCAATGGGAGCTTTGTATTATAGTGCTCCTCCAGGTGCTCCTTTCCTCAAGGCTTCTGACAAATGCCTAGTGTGTCACCAAGGCCGTGAGTGTCCTACATTGTCTTCACAAGCACTGGTGTCAGCATTATTCCATCTAACTGGTGAATTATAGCAGTAAGAAAAAAATACCCATGTATCTGTAATAGCTGTGCATGGCTGCAGTCTGTATACACGGTAGGAAAATAGTTCCCATGTATCTGTAACAGCTGTGCAGTGCTGGGGTCTGTGTACACACTAGGAAAATAGTTCCCATGTATCTGTAATAGCTGTATACACAGTAGGAAAATAGTTCCCATGTATCTGTAACAGCTGTGCAGTGTTGGGGTCTGTATACACACTAGGAAAATAGTTCCCATGTATCTGTAATAGCTGTATACACAGTAGGAAAATAGTTCCCATGTATCTGTAACAGCTGTGCAGTGCTGGGGTCTGTGTACACACTAGGAAAATAGTTCCCAGGATGTCTGTAATAGCCCTATAATGCTGAAGTCTGTATATACAGTAGGAAAATAATAACTGTGTTATCTATAATAGCTCTGCAGTGTTGGGCTCTGTTGGGCCAGAAACAAGTACAAGGAAAACAAAATGAAGAAACAAGAGATTCAGAAAATGGAAGTGAACCTTCTGAAAACATAAATAGCTCAGAACACCAGTGGTTCAGTTTGCTGATTTCAAATCAAAGCTTCTACCCACTAAGCCACTTATCAACTTCTCCTATAGGTAAAAACCTGTCTGGGGTTTAGTGTTGGATTCAGTGGAAAGAAATTCTCTGTTTATTCACAAGTAACTCTTCAAATGGATGATTTTCTATCACCTGTGGTTTATTCTAAGCCACTGAACATGTTCTGACAAAAATCATCATTGAAATTTACTGAGCAAATGTGTGAAATTAGTTGTGTCCTTTCCTTTGGACTTACTGGGACCAAAAGAACTATTTCATATTTTCCTTGAACATGGTTTCTGGGAACTATAAAGAATTAAAGACATCAGTAAGGAATTTAGAAAATGAATGCTGATTGAAGCCAAAGTTTCTGTTAGGAAATATTTATAGAGCCACAAGGATGGTATTGAGTCCTCCTTTTAGTATCTACAAGCTTCCTCAATGGCGCGTGCTAAGGGGGGCTTACAGGCAGAAGGTTCTCAGGACGGTTCCTGCTCAGGCTGCTGGCTGCCCCACGTCCAGGAGCTGTGTCGGCCTGGTCACCCAACAGTTTGGCTCCTGTCTTGACTCCCTGACTGCACCCTACTGAATTTATCCTCGGGCTTCAGTGCCCGACTCTACCACCTACTGAATCTATTAATTCCCAGCCTTGCTCCAATCATCCTTTTGTTTCCATTGCACCATCGAGGAATGAAATTTGCTACTTATTTTTCTAAATGAGTACTAGAACACTGAATATGTAAGGCTGGAAGAGACCAATTTATTAGGAATTTGAGTACATGTGCCTCCAAGGACGTTGACTCAAGGGTACAAGTGCAACTGGAATATCTTAGGTGAGCTGTGCTTTATACTTCGTTAATGTTGTGCACTTATTTGCTTTACTAAATTATAAAGCCTTTTATGCTGGAGACTGGCTTCCTCATTCTGTGTCCTTCCCATCTTTCCTAGCATAGCGCCTGTTTGTTAAATCAGAATGCAGTTGCAGGTAGGCCGTGATGATGTCCCACACTAGATTCAGTGAGGAAAATTTAATGCATGTATCGGTTAAGATCTTACTCATTGAGGTTAAACAAAACTGGGCTCAGATCCAGCCTATGTGGTTTCATGAAAACAAGTTATTTAACATTCTTGGGTTCCACTTTCTTCATTTGTAGAATTATGATATTCATTCTTATCATGCTTTCTTTTTTTATTTTCTTACTTCCTTTTTCCTTCCTTCCTTCTTTCATTCCTTCCTTCCTTCCTTTCTTTTCTTTTCTTTCAAGACAGGGTTTCTCTGTGAAACAATCCTAGCTGTCCTGGAACTTTATAGACTAGGCTCGCCTGGAACTCATAGAGATCGGCCTGCCTCTGCCTCCTTAGTGCCAGGAATAAAGGCGTGTGCCACCGCCCAGCTTATCCTATTTCTTTTTTTTTTTT